>JZKD02S1678817.1:318101-354929 GCA_000966675.3 Picea glauca
TTTAGCCTTAATTCCTCCTTATTCCTCCATCTGGTTCCATGTTTGTGCCTGACTATAGTCTACGGGAACATATAGACTACTAGGTCACTCCCTGCTGGCCTAATCTTGGGGATGGGACATCACAAAAAGAAGACAAATCAATATGCAATTGCTTATTAACTCAAAATTGTTCAATTCTTACAATTTACAATACATGTGCTTTAGATATAGGTGAATAGTTATTGATAATTAAGCTTCATAATATTTAATTGTACTTTTAAAATGCATCCCCATAACACCATCATTTTGCATCCCATATTATGGAAATTCCAAAATAGGATCCCCCTTTTTTATATGTTTATTTGTGAGACATTTTTTGAAGAGTAAAATATGTCAAAAGAATATGATTCTTTATAATGTATAAAATGTCAAAAGAATATGATTCTTTATAATGTATAAAATGTCAAAAGAATATGATTTTATGAATTTTTATAATATATGAAATGTCAAAAAAAATGATTCTTTATAATGTATGAAATGCCAAAAGAAGACAGATCAATATGCAATTGCTTATTAATTCAATAATGTTCAAATTCTTACAATTTACAATGCATGCATGTATGTTCAAATTCTTACAATTTACAATGCATGTGCTTTAGATATAGGTGAATGGTTATTGGTAATTAAGCTTCATAATATTTAATTGTACTTTAAAATGCATCCCCATAACACCATCATTTTGCATCCCATATTATGGAAATTTCAAAATAGGATTCCCTTTTTATATGTTTATTTTTGTGCGACATCTTTTGAAGAGTAAAATATGATGACTTCTTTTTGGTGGTGCCAAACACAGAAAATTGGATGTAATCGTTGTGCAGATATGTGGGTTTTTGAACTCAGTGGGACCAAGTGGATTTTTATCCAACACTATTAAATAATAAGGTAAAACATGTGAAGTCCTATTATTTGTGTATCCTATTAAATAGTAGGGTAAAATATGTGAAGTCCTATTATTTGTGTATCCTATTAAATAGTAGGGTAAAACATGTGAAGTCCTATTATTTGTATGATACACAATTTGTGTATCCTATTAAATAGTAGGGTAAAACATGTGAAGTCCTATTATTTGTATGATACACAAGTATATACAACACTATCTTTAAGAAGAAAAAAATATTGCAAAACTAAAAACAGAGTCACATTAGGTTTATATTGATTATATTGAAACTGGGAGATGGGCAAAACCTAAAACATATTGAAGGAAAAAAAGAATTTGCAAAATTTGCAATTGTAACAAGGTATAAAAATGAAAAAATATATTGCAAAAATAAAAACAAACTCACATTAGGTTTATATTGATTATATTGAAACTGGGAGATGGGCAAAACCTAAAACATATTGAAGAAAAAAAAGAATTTGCAAAACTTGCAATTATAACAAGGTATAAAATGACCGATATTTTATTTTGAAGTCCATGCCCTACACAGATTAGATCACGTTTTCAAAACATTTGTAATATCACGTATTACCCGTAAAAGCCAAATTGAAATCTATAATCTCGTGGAAATACCATTGATATTTACAATGTATTGACCTACAAAAACCAAAGTAATCTCATCGATGATTATCGTTGTCATTGTACACATTATATTTCTATACAATATAAACAAATATTATAATACCTTATAATATTAATATTTATATAATAATAATAATAATCTATTTTAAAGGTCACAGCCAAGTCAGCACACCAAATTGGTGTATGAGACCCCCTTGTTTGTGGGACAAGGGACCCCCCTCCACCCAACGATTTGACTAGTAAAGTCTACGAAGGTATATATACCCTACCCCCCTCTGGATTTGAACATGTGACCTCTTAAGAGGAAACACATGTTCTTAACCATTAGACCTATAAAACCTTATGTTAAAATGCCTTGATAAAGACTTAATTACATTTTAAATAATAATCATCCACTTTCATAATCTTCATACATCTTAATTAAACTTAAACAAATAAATAATAACTGAACCAATCATCTTTTCAAATGTCCACCTTATCTTAAAGAAATTTGTCTAATTAGAAAACATGGTTTTTTATTATAACATAGATTTATTTTTACGATATAATCAATTCTACTATTATTAATCAAATATTTCATTTTTGAGTGTTTAATCAATTCTACTATTATTAATCAAATATTTCATTTTTGAGTGATTTTTATCCAACACAAATTTACATGTACAACTAATGTATCTTTTGGATGTAACATGTATCCTGGTTTTCCATCTTTTCTCTTACTCTATAACATAGATTTATTTTTACGATATAATCAATTCTACTATTATTAATCAAATATTTCATTTTTGAGTGGTTTTTGTCCAACACAAGTACATGTACAACTAATGTATCTTTTGGGTGTAAGAGGTATCCTGGTTTTCCATCTTTTCTCTTACTCTCTTAAAAAAAAAAAAAACTTCTAAAAATAAAAGTTTTTTCTTTCCTTCATAGACTTCCTTTAATTATGATTTATGAAAAATCAAAATAGCACGGTTCTGTATATAAAATGTGTAATCACTGAAAAAGGTCAAACTCTTTAAATTAACAATGTATACACTTCTAACATAGGTTAATGACATGGCTATCATTCATGAAAACCCTCGAAAGATAATTTTTAATTGTACTTTGGAATATATCTCCATAACACCATCTTATTACATAGCATATTACTTTTCCCATCTTATTACATAGCATATTACTTTTCCAAAACTATATACGTTTATTTCTGTGTGACATCTTTTGAAAAGAACAATAAGATAATGACTTGTTTTATGGTGTTGCAACAATCACGGGAATCGTGTGTAATCTTTGTGCAATTATGTGGTCTTTTGAAGTCAATGACTAGGTAGAATTATGTGGGCTTTTGAAATAAATGACTAGGTCGATTTTAGACATGTAAAAGAGCCCTTCTATTATGGGTCAGATTACAAAGGGCTACTTAAGTTCATCTAATTTCTTCCTAGATATATATAGGAAAGAAAGCCGAAAAAGAATACAACAAAAACATCTAATTTCTCCCTACATAGATACATAGAGGAAAGAAGCCGAAAAAGAATACAACAAAAACATCTAATTTCTCCCTACATATACATAGAGGAAATAAGCCGAAAATGAATACAACAAAAACAAATCTCAATGTGTAACTTTTACAAAGGATTTTGTACATTTACATGTCTATATATGCAAACACGTGTACACAGGAAAATACATAAAAAGAAAATCAAGGATGAGCACGTGCTACTGTTATCATACTAAATTACATCAATGGAAGATTTATTTCGTCTTGCCTTCAGACTGACCTTTCAAACGTGTGTGCATTCAGATGCCTACAACCTGCAGGTCTGACCCAGCCATGAGTTGAAGCGCCCCGGTACTTCTGGTACTTCAATTTTGAATGTTAACACCATATCTAATAGATTTGATATAAAATTTAAAAGTAGCTTACGTTTCTAAAAAGTGTGCCAAATTAGTCCTTTAACATATCAAAACAATTGCCTTATTAAATGATTTAACAGAGATCGACTTTGTCTAGTAAAAGTGAACATCGAGCAGCAAACTGAATTTATAATTCGTTACTCAAAGATGTGATGGCCAGCTTCTCAAAATCAAGCATGAACCTTAATGTGCAGACCATGAGCCTCTGCTTTAGAGCTTCAACTGTTGAAAACATGGTTATCAATATTTTAGATGGGCAATTTTTGGCCTGCAGCAAGCCCTGCTCTTGAGCGGGGCTGAAAAAAGATCACCCACTTGATTCCTAGTATAAGCGTTCACGCTAACTTTAATTAATCAACATGAAAATACACAAACCGAAGCAAGCTCACTTTGTTTCCATCACCTCTTCCTCCCTTTCAGAGTTACTAAATGTATTATGCGAGACAAAATCATCAAGATCAAGCTGTATATCCTGACTCTCAAGGTCGTCAGTGACTTCACTTTCTTGAGAAGAACCAGGCTCTTTGTCTGTTTCAGAGATGTTAGCATCACCTGCAGTGTCTTTGTCTGTTTCAGAGATGTTACCATCACCTGCAGTGTCTTTGTCTGTTTCAGAGATGCTACCATCACCCGCAGTGTCGTTATCCTGAACTACATTGGATACAAGCGGTTTCTCTTGCATCTTTCCTGACAAAGCAAGTCTTGGAGACCATTCAAGAACATCATCAATGATATTAGAGACCCGTTTGTGGTACCTGCATAACAAAAGCAGTGGTTACTTCCAGAACTACCAAAATAATCGTGATATATTAATCAATGATCTTGAATTGAAAAAAAGTTCAACAGCAACCTGGCACGTGCAGTTTCATCAGGTGCATGTCGTATAGAGACCCACATGCCCAGTACAATGACAATAGCAAAGGCTACCCTTGCAGTCCATTTGGGAGGCTCCTCCTCATCTTTACTTGGTTGAGGCCAAAATCGAAATAGTTCTGAAAATGTAGCTTCCTCTGCAAGAATGTTGGGGAAGAACCAAATTCGTTTTCCTAGAATGACCCAGAGGATGCTAAAAATGACCCAACGCACTGCAAGAGGAAAAAATTAATTTAGAAAGACATAAATCTAGCATGTAAAAATAAGTGAGAGTTCACCTTGACAGTAGCCCTTGGCATGTTTTGCAAGGAAGAAAATTGTCTACAAAACCCATACTAGGAACATAATTAATCTAAATGACGATCGTGGCCTTTGAAATGTTTACTCTAACACAAAAATATATTATACTAAACACGGATGGTTCACTCAGCGGTTTTTGCTTGCAATCAGAGTAGGCTTGAACTCAACCCCAAATTCCTATGTTAAGATTCACCTCACAAGCACTTAAAAATATGCCCCCCGTCGCTGTATTTAAACATGATACAAATCCTTTCAATGGAGCTTGCCTGATTGGTGAAAGCAGGGCACTGTTATTACCCACACCTGTGTTTTATCCCCCAAGTAACATTTTTGCTCCTCATGGGCCAGCACACCTCTGCAAGGGGGCTGTTTATTGCAGATGGAGCCAGGTGCAAATCCTGGGCAACCTTGGCAGAACAGATACCCCCAGTTGTGGCTGCTTAGCCAAAGGGATGTTTTGGTAGCTTATGAGACATTCTACCACATTTTAATATCTCAAATCAAATAGTTGCCACTTGTTGGTGTTCATCGGAAGCAATTCAACCAAACAAATCAAACCAAATAAAAACATGATACAAATCCAATATTCTGCCCATTTCAAGCTTAGACAATGTTTAACAAACCACTTTTCCTTAGATGGCTAAAACATGGACCAGAGACATTTCACACAAGCAAATACCTATAGGCTATAACACATTACTAACCTAGCAATAAAAAGCAACCAGTCTGCCAGCTGTGTTCTAGTGGTTGAGAGGATATCACCCAATGTTACCAGACTTGCCTTGGGGAAAAGCTCAGAAAGGCAGAAGAGTAAAGAGTTTGACATGGCTCAGGAAAAGCTCAGCACGTACAAAAATACAAGTAGGGCATGACAGTTTCTGGGCATTTATAAGCAGGGTGATTTCTGGGCATTTATAGGCAGATTGGTGAGTTTGACTCAGGTTGACCAAGTTTGACTCATGATTACTCACAAGTCAAACTCATTTGACTCAATTCAAACTCCAACACAAATATAACTTGCCCCAATTCATTTTGACTCGTTTGGCTCACTTGCGGAGTCAAATTCGCATACTCGTGAGTATGGTAACAGAGGTATCGCTGTGTTAATGACCCAGGTTCAAACCCCGGCAGGCTTAGAGCCCTGGATTATGAGCTGGCTGAGTTTGATAGGTTCAAATGAAGCATTAATTTTTAAAAGATCAAAAATAAAATAAAACCTGTTGACAATCTGCCCAAGGTAGCCAGTTCTTTACAAGATGAGCCAAGTATATTCTAAAGTGCAAAATTAATATCTCAGATTAAGATTTGCAGCCTATAATAGAGGACTAATTTCCTGTCCACAGATTCTGGGAACAGATTCTAATAATGACATGCACATGCCAGTGTACTGGCTCATCTGCTGTAAAACAGCCAGTCTAGAATCTATTCTTCTGTGCTGCCTCAATGCTATCAACCGGGAAACCCTCTTGCCCTATATCTTAGCTCTCCTCAATAAAACTAAACAGACACAATACACAATTTCACATATTACAAATCCATGTACAATCTCTCACATATAACATGTTTAAAATATCTTTATCAGTACAATCTAAGTTAGCCCTGTTACCCCTCAGTTTCACTTCAGGAGTACCTCATTTTCTTCGCAAGATTCATTCCAGTATCTAAGCCGATCTCATGCATACTTTAAACATATAACATGTTTAAAGTATAGTTATAAGTAAAATCTAAGTTAGCCCTATCACCCCTCAGTTTCACTTCAGGTACCTCATTTTCTTTGCAAGATTCATTCCAGTATCTAAGCCGATCTCATGCATATTTTGAGATGATGTCAGAGCCCAGGGATCCATGATCAGTTGTGCCATCACAGGGATTCCTATTATGTATCATGATCAGCCAAAAGAGTGACCATGTATTTTATGTATTTGTAACAGACCAGGCTTAGTGATCTATGTAAAGTGTTTTTTTCATGTAGGTGGTTTCTCTATACCCTTGTGGTTTGTCATGGCCTGTCTTCTTAGTCCCCATTTCAAGATAGTCCCTACCCTTATGACTCGTACTAACCATCTCATATAAGTCATTTATGGCCGAGGTGGGTGTGCAGGGATCTTGGAGTGGATCTATTAGGACACATGACCTAAAGAACCCCTAGGTTTTTTCACTTTACCATTATATAAAAGTTGTGCTAATGTATTGTAAAGGTTGTCACACCTAGAAATCACACTTCCCTAGCCTAAGCATGGATCTACTTATGTATTTTTCACACTTTAGCCTAGGTGATTTCTTTACCTAGCACTTTTGGGTCTTATGACATGTATTTGGCACTTGAGATCATGTACAACCACCTCGTGAGGAGCCTCTACAAATTTTTATCCAATGAGAGCTTGGAGGGCCCCTCTCTCCAACACCTTGAGCCTTTTTGGACATTTCTTCATGCATGTGGGCTTATCAAATCACACCACATCATATTCCATAGAGCGCTCAGCCACATCATCACTTTCAGAGGCACGTGTCAAACTTTTAGAGGAGCCATCCACCTTGGAGATTGCATCATTGGATCGTTGGAGCATCTACTTGGCACATGTGACTTGTTTTGACCCTCCTAAACTTGGGGGAGATGGTTGGAATGGATTTGGGAGGTGGTTACACCTTGGAGACCTCACTTACGACTGTTTTGAGCTATTTTGGATGAGTCGTCCCCTCTTGGAGCCTCCCACGAGCCACACATGTAGCCTATTTCTCTTGCCTTCATAGTCGTTGGCTCATTTTGTGGACAGATCTAGTCTTGGGGAGGTTGTTAAGGTGGTTACCATGCATTATAGAGGATCGTTGGCCCCCCTTGACCCCAGTCTTCCTATTTTGACATGTGGCACAACTACTTGGATAGTTTATGTATTTTTGACCTAGTACTCATAGTCAGTTGGAGGATAAGTCTTGTTTATGATCTCCTAGGCTAGATCTAAGGAGAAAAATACTATTGTAATAAGAGGGTTGTTGAGGCTCCTCTCTATATAAGAGGCTCCCACTCACACCATGTGTTGTTGTTGATTGGCATTTGGGAATATAATTTGTTGAATATCTTCCTTTTGAGGCAATTTGGTGTTGGTCCAAGTTCTTCTCCCTTGGCTCTTGTTTTTGTGCTTCAAGATTCGATGTTGATGTCAAGTCTCCTACATAAGATAGCAAATCGATCCATTTGAAGGGTAAACTCTACCACATGAAAGGAATATTGCATGTTAGATAACTCCCTCTCTATCCTCCTTTTAGTTTAGTTGTTGTTTGTTGAATCACAATCCCCTTACTCTAATCCATTAAAAAAATAGACCATTTAAAAGAATTTCTTCTTCTTGACCACATAAGCCCTAGGACTAGACACTTGTCTTCTCCCATCAACCACCAAAATATATAAAAAGTTAAAACCCAAAATCTCTCTTTTACCTTTTTTGTTTATTGGAAATCTAAAGGAAAACATTGAATTATCTTTAGTTTAGATTTCTTTCCAAATCAAGTGGTTTAATTTCAAAGCATATTCATTTCCTAGACTTCGTTCAATTAGGGTTTTGATTTTAAAGTTCTTGTCTTGAAAATCCTAATTGCAATTTTGCCCTAGATATATTAATTTCAAGCATTATCTTTGTTCTTTCGGCTATTTATACTATTTATGTAAATCTGGATATTGCCATAAAAATCAGATTTACATAAGTTCAAGTCTTGTATTTTATTTACATAAGATCTTAGCATAGACTTGATAAATATTCTCAAGTTAGAAACAATCTTTCAAGTTTTATTTCGAGTTCTAATTGTGAATGTTCCTTGAGTTGTTGTGGTAATTTACCTATCTTTCACTTAAGGAAATATTTGGATAATCCAAGTAAATCAAAAGTAATATTGACTCAACTCTATTTTTTCACATTGATAATCTTTTATTTTAGACTTGTTACAATCATATTGGGATGTTTCTTTATTGAATATCTTTGAGTTACTAATTAGCAATCTAACCCTAAACGTTTGGTTAAAGTGCGTATCTACTTTGCAGTTGATTTCATGATAATTAAAAATCTGAAATTCGCAAGCAATCTAACCCTAAACGTTTGGTTAAAGTGCTTATCTACTTTGCAGTTGATTTCATGATAATTAAAAATCTGAAATTCGCATATTAATACCATAAATCAGATTTAGCAATTGGACAAGCCAAGTCATACCTTGGACTTGTCTTCACTTAAGCACAACTTGGAATTATCCTTAAGATTTCACATATTTACATCAAGTTGCATTTTAACTTCAAAATTGCATTTCTCTTGTTTGCCTTCCACTTAAATTTGTCTTTGAGGAATAATTTGGATCTAATGCAAGTTATTGCTTAACATAAATATAATTCTTCAAGGTTTTATCATTAAACTTGGGATGATCACAATATCTTGCAAATCTGAAATTTAATTTTGCATGTGTGATAAATCAGATTTGAGTTTAATCCACATATTTCATGATATTTACAAATCTGAAATTTGCATCTTAATACCATAAATCAGATTTAGTAACTGAACAAGCCAAGTCATACCTTGGACTTGTCTTCATTTGAGCACGACTTGAAATTATCCTTAAGATTTCACATATTTACATCAAGTTGTGTTTTAACTTCAATATTGCATCTCTCGTGTTTGTCTTCCACTTAAAGATGTCTTAAAGGCATAATTTGGATCTATTGCAAGTTATTGCTTAACCTAAATTTACTTCTTCAAGGTTTTATCATTAAACCTGGGATGATCGCAATATCTTGCAAATCAGAAATTTACTCTTGCATATGTCGCAATATCTTGCAAATCTGAAATTTATTCTCACATATGTGATAAATCAGATTTGCATTTAATCCACATATTTCTAATTCCTTTTATAGCATCTAAGCGGATTATTGTGATATGTGCTTGTTCTATTAAGGATTGATCATCTTAAAGCATTACATCACTAAGCTATTGGATCCTTTACATTTCATATGTTATATCTTTTGTGGGATTCATTTGGTTCATTGTCAAAGTAAATCTTTGTATTCTTAACTTAGTCATAATCAAGATTTGCCTAGGCTCTCCTTGCAATCAATCATATATCAAATCAGATTTGTGTTTAATCCACATATTTCTAGTTCCTTTTAGCATCTAAGTGGATTATAGTGATATGTGCTTGTTCTATTAAGGATTGATCATCTTAAAGCATTACATCACAAAGCTATTGGATCCTTTACATTTCATATGGTATATCTTTTGTGGGATGCATTTGGTTCATTGTTAAAGTAAATCTTTGTATTCTTAACTTAATCATAATCAAGATTTGCTTAGGCTCTCCATGTAATCAATCATATATCAAAAGGGTACCCCTCTTGGCCTCTTGAAAGCTGGCCAAAAGTCAAGGGGAAGTTATATTGAGGTGACAATGATACAACTCCCATCCGTTACCCCAAGGTGGCATTCATGGATTGGGATTTTTACTTAGAGGCTAGTTTAGGCAGTAACAAGCCCAAAGGATGAGCTCAATTGGTCGTCGCCAATGTTGCTGGGCATTTTGGCTAGTTCCATGCATGCAGGTGCCCAGTTCGAATCCCCCTGGGTTAGACGCACTAGTGTACGCTGACAGGTTCACTAGGGATGCTATCCACAAATGTGGTGAAGCATCCCTTGGGTTTCCCCCCAAGGTTTTCCCTGGGAAAAAAAAGAACAATCTAAGTCACTTGGTTTGGGTTCTTGTTTGAATTCGGCGATAGTGAAATTCAAAAAAAGTTCTAGTGCAAAAAATATGAGAAAATTTTCCATTTAAGCTCGGCAAAGAGAATTAAGTTAATTTCTTTATAAATTCATATATTCAAACAAATACAAATATTTTTTAATCTGACCCAAAAATATGGAAATAAATGTCAAAACTGAGAAAATGTGAATACAACATTATATTTTTCAAAAACATGTCATATACATGCATATATATAGTTTTGGTTTTTTTATTCTGTAAGCTTAACAAAAAAATGAAACTGAACGTTTTTTTTATGAAATATATAAAAATTCTGCCTCGCTGATTAAGTTCACCACTGCATGAGATTCGACAAAATTTGATTTATTTTTAAAAAATTCTGAATACAGTGACTAAGAGCACAATGGTGTTGATTTCCACATCCAACCTTCCCCTTTTACAAGTGGGCACATACCTTATTCAGAGGGAATATGTATGTACACAGTTTTCAATCTCACAGTTTTAAATAGATTCTTCAAGATAATTTGCATTATACATTAAATTTTTCTGAATGGCAGAAATGAGAAATTTTTAGACTGAGGCTTCCTCCTTTGTGCTTTGCAGAGATTGAACTCAATGCTACCTTGTTTTCCTTTCACTCCCTCCATTAAGCTCTTTGTATTGCCCGCAGCTTCTGCTTGGACTTCCTGCAGTAGATCCTTCCCCACAAACTCTTCATATTCCCATGTAAATATCAAACTGTCATGTGTATCAGAAAAACTCAGTCTCTGTTGGTTTTTTATTTTCCATAACCAGGTTTTCAAATTGATTAGATATGCTCACAGTCAACAATATTGTTCCCTGCATTGCTCCTGAGAATTTCCTATTCTTTTCAGTTGTGTTTTTCCACTTTATTTTTTCTTTTCACTTTTCTTTGCTACTGTAGTCCATTCTGACATTAGTAAATAGTCTTTTTCCTTTGCTTTTAAACAATCATAAGCCAAATGGTCATGTCCAAAGTAGGCCCTAAACTTGAAGGTTATGTTTTCATAACCATTTGCTTGGAACCATGTATCGTCAAGTACTTTTACATTAGGAAGGCCAACAGTGCCTTCTCCAAATAAGCACCTAGACATTTTCTGGACTATTGAGTAATATTCATTTTAGTGGCCTGGGAGACTAATAACAGCTTTCCAAATGACTATCCTTCATCGGATCAAAAAAACATCTCTAATATTTCATGAACAGGCTGGGTTCTTCTCAAAAACTGTGCATTGCCTTCAAAGACCTTGTTCCTATCCCATTGAGAAGAAAAACTTATGCAAAGTAACCTACTTTCCCCTGGGGTTATGGGAAAGGAAGAACCCAATCTTTCAGAATTAGGACAACTACTACAAGTACTGTCATAATTCTGGAAGTACTGTCTCAGAAATAAACACAAGTAATCACTTTCCAGGTATAATATCCATCTCTTGGATATCCATATCAGTATGGTCTATGAGAGGATCATTTTCCTATAAATCTATTAATTGCCCATTCCTTCGGGGTCTGAACGTCCTTTACTAGAGGTTCTGACGCAGCACGCGCCACCCAGGGGCACGTCCGCTCACACAGGACCTCCTTCTCTTCTCGGCCCGAAGAACTCCAAGGTTCCCCTAATTCCCTATCGGGAATCTTCCTACCCACAGATTCTCTTCGTCGCGCGATCCTCTTCCTTAATTTCTCGGAGGATCGGAACTCGCGACTTCGCGAGTTCAAAGGTTGAACACTGGGTTCTCGAATCCCCGAGACCCGATGGTCAATCAACTCTTTAACTTTTCCCTGAGGGATTTCACTACTCGCGACCTCGCTACTCGCAATACCAAACTTTTGGTTCTCCAACCTCCGATACCCGAGGTACCGAAACTCCGATGCGCACGTGTGACTTGACCCGTCCACACCCGTCACTTCTCTCGAGACTTCCGCGCTATCGCTCCCTCGCTCCCTCGCGACTTCGCTACTCGCGAGGTTGAATAACTTCCCCGTCAACTTCCGAGGTCCGAGGTGTCGAAGCTCGCGACCTCGCTCCCTCGTGACTTCGCGATTTCCGTGACTAAGTCCTCGAGCCTTTTCTCGCGAGGCTCTGATGCACGAGCCCACGTGCGGATCCAACGGTCCTCCCGCGATCTGGATCCAACGACTATTCACCTTCTCGCTCCTCGCGTCCTCGTGACTTGGGATACCCAATACTTGGGCTCTCACCCTGCGAGCTTCCGAGTTCGCGAGATCCTTAGATCTCCGCCACCTGTCCTTCCCAGATGGACGGCTTCCAGCCTTCTCGCCACTTCGTGCCCTCGCGCCTCGCGACTTTTGACACCAATCTTTCATCCCTTCCACTTACGAGCTCCCGAGATGCGAGGTGCCACCTGTCCACTTGCCAACTCCTGTGGACCCACGCTATCCTCTGAGTAGTCGAGATCTCGGTTCTCGCAATCTCGCAACTCTCCTTACCAAACTTAGGACACTTTCCTCACGAGGTCCCGATAGGCGATCTCGTGAACAATCCAACGGCACTGACCGACTTGGATCAACGGTGTTGTCCCTCCTGAGCTTTGAATCCTTTCCACGCCTGCGCTGCAACTACCTTGCACTTCTGGGAGATCCCACGGCTCTCGAAACTTCGTGAAATCTCTTCCAAAGATTTCGTCTGTCCGTTCTCCCCTTGAGGATTCTGCGAAATAAAGCAGTGTCTCTCCACGAGACTCGTTTGCTCGATCGCCAACCAGCGACGCTTTCCTCCGACTTCCAACGACAACTTCCCTGCACTTAGCCTTTCAGTGAATTCAAAAGTCTATTCCTCCTGAGCTTTTCCACAACTTCAACAGTCTCTTAGGAAAAAGAGATCTCTATGCACGCACTGGCAACTCTGGCCTTAAACCTTTCACGGCACAAACTCCTGGTGCTCTTCTTCAACGATATCACGAAGGTTCTATACCTCCTGAGCTTTCCCACTCTGACTCTTTCAGAAGGACTTGCACGCGCTCCTCGCGGCGATCGTTCAACAACTCTCAAGTGTTGAATCTCTTCGACTCTGCGCAACTCCTGCAGCAGCAATCTTTGATTCCCTTTACTCAGATTCACAACTGAGACTTCTACTTCAGCCTGCGCACTCCTTGCACGGCTTCAACAACCCACTTCCGCTTCTGGACGAATGAGAACAAAAGTTAAACTACTGAGCCTTCATCAATGCACTCCTTGCGGATGACCTCAACTGCACCCTTTGCAGGAATCTCCTGGCTCAGATAGAGAAACAATTGAACCTCATTCTCTCTCCCTTTCAGACTTCAGTTTGAAACATGAAATCCTATGCACAGCATATACAAAGCAAATGCATAACAAGAAAAAAAACATTCATGAGCATAACATCAGTACACAGAGGAAACAACACAAACCATGAGCTTGAATCAAAGCTTCCTTCTATTAATTAAAATGCCTGTACATGGGTGTTCTTCATACAATATTCTCTGCTTGCTCTTCTCTTCTCCTGGGTTGATTATTTTACAATGCACAATGAGGGTGTCTATATCCGTTTTCCCTCTCAAACTCTAAACTATCAAGTCTAGACTTAAAATCCTATCTACCAACATTAACTAGATTAAATGCCTCCTATCTACCAAAGGACGAGAGCTTAAAGGCTCAAGGTCCAATACAATATACAATGCGCCTTCATAAATGGCTTCATTAAAATCTTGCGCTACAATCCCAAAGTATTTTCAAAAGTTTGGGTTTGTTTATCCAGTTGATCTCCGCTTGATGTGTTGGCTCGCTTGATGAGTTGGTGATGCTCCTGCATCAGGTTCCAGGTAAATAACTATCCTGGGATTCTCAATATTGCAGGGTCTGAAAGTCCTTTACCAGAGGTTCCAGGTAAATAACTATGCTGGGGTTCTCAATTTTGCAAATAACTATCAGGGGATTCTCAATATTGCAAAAGATGCCATTTTATTTCAAGGTGGTGGTTGAGTTTCCTCTTTCAATTGTTCAAAGGTCTTTTAAACCCTTGGAAGAATGGATGGGTAGTCCTCCCTCCCTTTGCCCTCTACTCCCTTTCCACTTTCATTTGTATTTTGGCCTTGGCCAACCTTATATTGAGTTTGGGTATTTGCATATCCACTATCATTTTCAGCCATGACCAACTTATATTGAGTTAGGTGTCTATACACCCACTCTCATTTGTATTGCAGCCACAACTGACCTTATATTGAGTTGGGTATCTGTAGACCCACTCTCATTGGCATTTCAGCCACAGCCAACCCTATACTGAGTTGGGCATTTATAAACACTCTCATTTGTATTTATCATTTTTTCTCCATCACCCCTGTTTAGCTCAAGGGGGGATGTTGAAAATGGTGTACGCTTCACTTTCAGCCACCACCGACCTTATATTGTAATTCGTAATCAGTATTGTATTCTAGGTTTGACTAAGGCTGACCTTATACACATTGGCTCATAATCCCTCTTGGGGGAAGCACTTTACTCTCAAGTCGTGCATTATTACACAACTCTCATTTGTAATTCATTATCATGTGACCATCATTTCTTCTTCATAAAGTGTTTTCCATAAGGGCACCTTGTTGAAAAATGGTGTAAGCTTCACTTTTGGCCACAACCAACCTTATGTAATCATTATTATTAGGTTTGGCCAAGGACAACCTAATCAACAATGGTTAGTTGTGTGCATCCATAACCCCTTCTTGGGGAAAGCACCCTATTACTTGAGATGGGTATAAAAATAAACCCTCTCTTATTCATATTTCACATCATGAGATCATTTTCATTCTTTCATTCTTTATAAAAGTGATTTAGCCTATAGGCACCATAACCTATTGAGCTTTCTTTTGTTCTTGGTTGTTATGGTTGTGATCTACTCTCTCTTGCACACTTATGGTTCAGCTCTAGCACACTTGTTATGGGTTTATGTTGTGCTTCCCTGGTGTCGTTTCCTCCTTTGTTTATTGTGAGATTTAGGGTTTGCTAGTTGATTCCATTCTTCTTGATATTATTTGATCCTCCTCACTCTTGTGAATCTCAACATGGTATTCAATTGAGTGTGAACCTCCCTTACTCATTTTGTTTCTAGGTAATCTTCTTGGCTGTTTATGGCGGTATCTTTTGTGATCAGATATTGCATGCAGAACAGGGCCTAACTCGAGAAGTATTCAGGTTGTTTTCATGGTGTTATTATTGATTGTATTTGAGACTGTTTGACCATGTTGCATGCATTTATTTGGAGATCTTGTGCATAGAATCGGAGCACCCAGCTTAAGGGTTTACCTGCTGATTTATTTCAGGCACTTTTCTTGAGCCGGTCAGAAACACTATTGGCTAGTGGCATCACTACTTTATGTGACTGCAGAATCAGGGTTTCAGATCCTATTTTTTACTCCTTTTTCAGCAGTTGTTCCGAGTCTTTTTGGCTATAGTGCCATCAAATGAATTTCTGTGACTGCAGAACTAGGGTTTCAAACCATCTTCTTTAATTTTCAGCAGCTGATCTAATTCTTTCAGCTGGCAACGTCACTGTTGTTTTGTGACTGCAGAATCAGGGTTTCAGATCATATTTTTTCTTCCAGGGTTTCTTCCTAGGGTTTAAACTTTAAACCCTTTTTCCAAGCTAAGCATTATCTTTCTTTGTTTGTTTGCAGCAATTTTTTCTCTCTCTAGGGCTGCGTTCTTTGGCTAAGGCATGCGCTACCTTACTACAGATTCACTACACCACAGAGTTCTTTAGAAGAAGTTGGTTTGTTCATTTTGCAGTGAATTTTCTCTCTCTAGGGTTGCAATGTTTGGGCAAGGCTTGCGCTACTGTAGTACAGATTCAGTACACTGGAGAAGTTTTTTAGCTACTAGTACTATTTTTTCCTTCTTTGATTTGATCAAAGGGACTTTTGCAGTCTTATTTGCACCATCTTTAAACATAATAGACTCAAAGTGGATGTTTACTAGTCTAAATGGGGCCAATTATCACATTTGCGCAGATCAGATAAAGAAGAAACCTATACGCAAATTGTGTTACGAGGGGCATTCCTTCAAGTCTTGCACAGTTTGTCTTCAAAAAATTGAAGAACTTGCAAGAGTAATAGTTTGTGACAGCAATATTTTCAGCAATATTGTTGAAACAGTTCAAACTGTACATGTGGCCGTGCATTTAGCTTAAGGGCCTGTTACACCCCAAATTCTCTGTAGTGTACCCTACATTTTTTCATGAGATGTTAGCACTCTGATGAGCTCAAAGTATGATGACTTTCTTTGTATATGGCCATGATGGGATGTTCTTATGAACAAGTGTTGGTTAGTGGTTACCCAGATCCCCTTAGGTGGACGGTCATGGCATGTCCTTTTAGTCCCCATTCTCAGGGTGCTTGGTTTTATTGCTACGGCCGACTATCCCTTAGAGGTGGTAACTCCCTCTAGGTCGTGCATTTATGTCCTAGGTAGGTATGCGGGCATTCTAAGGTGGATCTACTAGGATACATGATTTACGGGTCCCTAACTATTCACTTATTCTTTGTTTTGTAAAAGGTAATTGAACTTTGTAAGGGTTGTCACACCCATGGTTTAGCACACCTTACCCACATGGACCCTCTCTTTCTTATGTATGTACCACGCTTTGGCCATCAGAGATGATTCTGCACACGATTATCCAGTTTCACATTTTTCGAGGCAAACTCACATGTTTCAAGGCATATCATGGATTTTGAGGCATTGATCACACTCTCCAAGGCACGGATGGGCTATTTACATCCACGTGTACATCCTTTACACTCGCCATGTGTCGGAAGCCAGAACACCCCCTCCTTTGGCACTTTTTTAAAGTGTTTTTGCTCATCAAAGGGGGTCGACTTCACTTGGGGACACTTCATGAAGATGTTGGGATTATTTTGAGCCCACTTGGATGATATGGAGGTCACTCAAGTGACTTTTCACTTTGAGGAGATGACATGGCACTCACACTTAATGATGTGGATGGACTTTAGACGACTTCTTTCATGACTTTTGGAGATTTGAGGGTTGACCCATTCTTTGACGTCATTCTTGTTGTTGGGGGTTTTATGACCCATTTTTTGACTTGGAGGGTCACTCCCATGCTTCATGGAGGTGCCTTGACCTTAGGTATGGTCATGGTCGTGCTTTGGAGACATATTTCAAGGATTTATGGATATTATTTGAGCATTTTTTTAGCACATTTTGTTATAAAGCCGTCTCCTTTATGAGGGTTTTATTCATGTAAAGTATCATTTCAATGTAATTTGACTCGGTCTCCAAGCTTTGTGGATGACAAGTCACTCTTATTTTATTCTCTTATGCTAGATTTAAGGAATAAATGATGGGAGGGAGTTGTGAGCCTCGTCTATAAATTAGTTGAAAACAAAAAAATGCACTACAAACAAACTCTAGATGACAAAGTTATGCTCGTTTGAAAATCACATGCAGTTTCCAAATCGCTAATGGAGGGGGATCAACCATGGTGACATGTGGCAGCTTGTGGGAGTGCCATATGGCAAGCTTACTAGATGTTAATTGGGTGTTGGGGTGGTAGGGTTACCACTTGGAAATGTTTGGTTGGCCTATGGCTGCCTTGATATGTGTGTAGTCTATGGGGCACTTCGTGGCTAGCTGAGTCAAATTAGAAAACTTTGGTATAAAAATTATTTAACATAGATTGGCATGATGGAATGTATGTATGCTATAGTACATTAAAAAAGGGTGCCCAAATTGTGAAGCCCACATACTTGTTTGCCTTGGGTAACGCCACCAAGGTGGCGTGGTCTTCAAGGACTTCTCCATGAACTACAACAAGATCCCACCAGCACTCAAAGCCCATTGGAACGAGGAGATGGTCAAAAACATTGAGAAAAAAACCAATAAAGTTTCACATGACAGTACAACGCATGTGACTTCACCCAATTTGCACGTAGATTGAGGAAAAACAAAAATTGGTGTTCTATTTGACCATAAAGAAGAGCCAAGAACCCTGCACACATATCCACACAAGCAACAAAAACAAGCCCGTAAAACCAAAAACAAATGCACTGGAAATTTTAGTTTCGTTAACAAGAAAAGGGAGCAAGTGACTTTACAAGTTGTGAAGAGGAGGGAATAGAGTTCAATCTGGTAGCGAAGAAACCCTAAGCTCCTAATTTCACTACTAGTTCTCAATGGTGATCAATTCTAAAGGGGAGTATCCTCCCCCTCCAAACCCTTAGGCTCTTTCTTTTTAGGCCCTTATTGCCTCTCTGAATAAGTTGATGCAGAAATCTCAACCTCCTCAATTCGTGAAGAATATGGATAATATCCCTGAGGCCAATCTCCCAACCTCCTCTGCTCGGGCACATGGCCCTAGTTCTAGCCGATAGAGAGACAATTTACTAAAATCCTGCCCTCTCCTAGTTCGATAGAAATATGGGTTCAAAAGAATTGGCAAGAGCTCATCAAAGGATATGGTTGAGGGTTTTATGCTTTCCTATTTGAATCAAAAGATGAGAGAGATCTAATTTTCAGGAATAGTCCATACTTCTTCCGAAATCAGGGGATCTTTTTGAACCAATGGACCCTAGATTTTGATCCTGAGCTTGATGTTCCTTTTGCTATTCTAGTTTGGTTACATCTGCCTTATCCTCTCCCTTCATTGTTAGAACAAAGATTCTCTTCAAAGTATTGGTAATACTCTTGGAAAATGCAATGATAAGTTAGAGCCAAACATCGGAATGTTTGCATGTCCTAGAATATGTGTAGAAGTCGATTTGGAAAAGGGGCTTGTTGAAGCTATCCTTTTTACCCTAGACAAATTAAAGCATGTTCAAAAACTAGACTATAAGCAATTGTCATTTAAGTGCAAAACATGCCATGAATATGGGCATTTTGCAAAGGATTGCAAAAAGAATCAACCTCAAACCCAGACAGTTTATGATAAGGAGCAAAGGCAAACGGTTAAGAAAAAAATGGGAGCAAAACAATGAAATTCTTCATAAACCTTACAAATACCCCAAGTAACAAAAATTCAAGCAGCTCCATCCAGCCCTGTTCAAACAGTGGTTCCTACTCCAAATGTCCCAGCAACGCCTCAAAGTGTTTTAAAGCCAAGGAATGATTCCCAACCTCCTCAACTTCAATCAACAAACAAGTTTAATCTTCTCTCCCAAGAAGGCCCAGAGTCAACGATTGAAGTGATAGCCCCATCAGTTAAAGAACCAGGATCCTCATTCCCCCCAGGGTGAGCAATCCTTTTGATAATCAGGGGGTAGTCTCTTATCCCTAGATGAGGATTCAAATGTTGATAGACAAGAAAAAACCTATCATATTTCAGAAAAGTTTAGTGTTCCTCAAAGTGGGGTCTTAACCAAGAAAAAATGCCAACAACAAGCTATGTCACAGGGTTTGCCGAATTTGAACCTTGAGGTTCGAAATTCGACGAAACTCAAAAAAAAGTCCATGTTCATTCATGTTCGATCAGGTTCGCGTATGCCGTAAGTCGCGCCATTAAACAGATTTCACTTCTACCCTAAGTCATTGCATTCACGGAATTTCATTCATGAAGTTTGAAATTCGGTGACGAATTACCAATTTACGAGTCAAATTAGCCCGTGAAATGGATGAATCGTGAAATTAAACTCGAATTACCAGTTGAGTAAATGAACGCGTGGAATTACCAATCCAGTTAGCCATCAAATAAATGAATGCGTGGGATTAATGGTTGAAATGTCACGCAAGCTACAACATGGATGGAGTCTCATCGGCAAACAGGCGGCGGTTGAATGTTTAGTTGATTAATGCAAATAAACCAAGTACTAAACTAATAAAGTACTAATTAGGATTCAGGAACTCTAATTATTAAATTAATCTATGTTGATTATATATATATATATATATATATATATATATAAAGTTTTTAATATTGTTAAAAGATATGTGAATGATATCATTTGTAAATTAATTTATGTAAGTTAAATAATATATAACCTATATCTATTATTTTTTATGCCTTTTTTATTATTTGACATTATATTTTATTTTATATATATATAGTCAAACTTAATGGAAAACCTCATTCGAACCTTATTGGAAGATTCGAACTCGAATCAAACTTAATCGTTGTCAAACCTGAACTCGAATCCGAACCATGTGACATAGACAAGAAGTAGAGGAAGAAGAAAAGGATGAGGATGTTGAAACAGAGCAACAGTAAAAAAAATTGGGTAGAAAGATGACAAAGGACAAATGGGAGGAATCAACTAATAAAGAGAAACTTTTGGACATTTAAACTACTGTAGAAAATGCTTTAGGGTCAGGATTCAAGCTTCATACTTTAAAAAATTCAAGAAATCAAACACCTAGAAAACGCTTTAGGGTCCGAATTCAAGCTTCATACCTTTAAAAGTTCATGAAATCAAACACCACTAAGCCACCAGCATGGCGTAATCACAAACCCTCTTCAAATATAATGAAAATAGTCTCCCGGAATTGTAGAGGCTTGGGCAACAGGTACGAGGAAGAAGCAGTAAGGGATTTCATAAAATTAGAAAAGTCAATTGTTCTCCTCCTCCAAGAGACTAAGCTAGAATAATTCAATTTCTTGAATGTCAATAAGAAAATATGGAGAAACTGTGGAGGAATAGCAGTCAACCCCAGAGAGCGTTAGGAGGAATATGTACCCTGTGGGATAGCTTGATCTTCAAATAAAAATGTATCCATCAAACACAACATTGGATTCTATCTTGTCTTGCTCATCAAGCCCTAGGTATAAAATATTCAATTTTTAACATATACATGCCAAAAGCATCAAAGAAAAAGAGGATTGTTTGATGTCCTTGCAAGCTTTGTTAGAGTCAAAGTTCTCTAAAAATAGCTTTGTGGCTAGAGATTTTAATATGACCATCTCCAACAAGGAAAAAAGGGGAGGTAGTTTAGTTAGAGACCCCTTTAGGGAAAAAATGGAGGATCTCATAACTTACTAGGACTTAGTGGATGTAAAACCAGTTAAAGGAAATTTTACATGGTCAAATAGGAGAAATGGATTGGGACATATTGTAGCCAGGTTGGACCGATTTCTCATTCATAGTGATCTTTTGCACAATCAGGTCATAACCTACACAATAATTATTTTCGGTTTTTCTAATCACAAAAGCCCATTTCTCTCTATTTTACTAATGGCCAATATTTTTGACCTATTCCCTTCAGATTTTGCCCCCTTTGGCTCCACAATAATCAGGCAATAGAAATAATTTCGAAAGAATGAAGGAAACCAATTGTTAGGTATCCTTCCTTCGTCTAGGAATAGAAGTTAAATGTTGTTGAAGTTGCATTGAAAGCTTGGGAAAAACATTCTTATACTCCACTGGACCAAGAAAGAATAAATCTCTAGATGCAGATGGGGGAACTAAAGGCCAAAATGGAAAATGAAGAAATCACAATAAGTAGCCAAAATGGAAAATGAATAAATCACAATAAGTAGCCAAATCGAGGAGCGATCCTTGGGCAATAAAATTCACAAAGCTTTCAGACAAGAAGAGGAGATATGGAGATTGAAATGATGAATTTCAATCTAGACACAAAAATATGTCCTTCCATCGACAAGCCCAATCCAAAGTTCAGAAAAACTTAGTTAAAGAAATAATCTTAGCAGATGGCACACATTTAAATGATTTCTCGAACATTAGAGTAGCGATGTGTTCTCATTTTGAAGATCTATACTCTGAAGCTAAAGAACTCGATCCAAATTCTATTTCATCCATGTAAGAAAACATCCCTCCTTAATCTTTGAAGAAGAAAATGAGGATTTGCGCAAGGACATAGGGGAAGAAGAGATCATTAAGACAATCTAGGGGTTGGCTCCTAACAAGGCTCTGAGGCTAGATGGCTTTTCCATACACTTATACCAAGTTTGTTGGCATATCCTTAAAGATGACCTAAAGCATATGCGCATTCATGCTCGAGAAAAGAAAAAACTAGGGGAAATACCAATTCCTCATTCTTAGCCCTTATCCCCAAAGAAGCTAATCCATAATCTTTTTATAGATTTCGACTAATTTCTTTGTGTAATGCCTCTTACAAAGTCTTGACCAAAATAATGTCCAACTGGTTAAAGAAGCTCTTATCCAAAATTATCTCGGATAATCAAGACAGCTTTTTGCAGCAGCATCAAATCATCGATAATATAATATTGGTCCAAGAGGCTATCCACTCTAGTAGGTAGAATGGAGAATATGATCATCAAAATGGATATGGAAAATGCCTTTATAAGGTAAGACACTCCTTTCTTCTTGTTGTTTTAAAGAAATTTGGCTTTAACGACTCATTCATCCTCTTGGTTAAAGCATGCATTGGCTCTCCTTGGGTCGTTCTTCTAGTTAATGGATGACCCTCTAATTTCCTTAAAGGCAGCAGAGGACTCAGACAGCGCTGCCCCCTCTCTGAGGAGCTTCTACAATTATTGTTGAGTGATTTATGACAGTATTAGAGATATTTCTTGATGCTTTGAGGGGTAACGTAAACTGTGGGAAAAGTCAAATATAATGTTGGAATATAAGCATATATCATTTGCAGTTGATCTCAAGAATCCTTGGATTTCCGTGTGTTGCCTCTTGCACGTTTTTCAAATATCTGGGCATATCGATTTCTCTAGGTAATCCAAATTCTGCTATATGGAAAGATGTTCTGGGTAACATAAAATGTAAGAAGAAGCAATGGAGATCGCAATGATTAAATCCAACAAGCAGAGTTGTTCTCATCAAATTGGTTCTATCAGCCCTTCCAATCTTCCAATGTGTTGCAATGCTAGCCCCTACATGTTACGTCACTTGGTTCAAGTTCGTGTTCGAGTTCGACAACCTTGAAGTTCGATAAAAATTCGACAATGAAAAATTGTGTGATAAAATTTGACATTAAGTTTGACAATATATATATATATATATATATATATATATATATATATATATAATAACTTACATAAGTTTAATTTTAAATTATATTTTTTATTATATAATATAATTTTTGTATAAAATAACAAAAATATTAAATAATTTTAAAATTAATTATTATTATAAATATAAAAATATAACTATTAACATTTATAACTTAACTTTATAAATATTTTAGAATTTATGTTTTATTATATATAATTTATAATTATAAATATATACAAGTTATATACATATAGTTATAATTATAAATATATACAAGTTATATACATAAAGTTAAAATTATAAATATATACAAGTTATATACATATAAGTTATAATTATAAATAATCGTAAGTGATTTTTATATTATATAGATTCTATAATATATCTATTATCTACAGCCTACGACTTCGACTTCAAGTCTCTACATGATGCCCCTAAGTCTCTGCTCACCGGTTGATACGGTATAACTACCCACTGTGCAATGTGAGCCTACCAGAGTTGAGATCTCAGCTAGGTCACCACCACAAACTAAGGGTACTCAACTGCATCACACACAAGAAAATGATAGAAATGAGGAAGCCTAAGCAAAAGGTTTGTCTACAATGATTTTTCACTTTATGTTCACATACAGCAAAACCAAAGAAAACAAAAAATGTCATAGATATGGTCGTTCTCTCAACTTCTCAGCTTACAGAGTCACCAGACAATCACAACACGGATGGAGGCTTTGGAACTTGATGGAGGCACAACAAAGAAAAAATGGAAGAGGAATGCGGGCAGCAGCTTAGAAGTTTAGAACTTAGATTTTATTTTATGTTTTAAAAAGTAAATTAAATTAAAGCCTAGTCGAAACCAATCAAACCCTAGCCTTCATGTTCGTGTTTGTCTTGAAGTTCACCATCAAGTTCGGTGAACTTCAACGAACAAGTTCGATTTTATTTTGAGTTCGGCAAATTTCGAACTTCAACATTGAAATTCACCGAACCTGGTGACTTAGCCTACATGTATAATGCATCAAATAGCAAAGTAAGTGTGCAAATTTATTTGGCAAGGGGGGGAAACAAACACTAGAAAGTTTCATCTAGTCAATTGGAATATTGTCCAAGCTCCAAGAAACAATGGGGGATTAGGCATTAGGTATCCAAGACTAATGAATGTGGCTATGGGAGCAAAATTATTATGGAGAACAATAACTGGGAAAAATTTATGGTGGAAATAAGTTCCTCTCAAAAAATACTCCGCCACTCCACTTCCCACTCGCACTCCTAATGTCACTGGTTTTGACCATCAGCCCTCTCTCATCTACACTAACCATTTGCACTCCTACAAACTCGATCCAATTTTATTTTGTTTCTATCTACCTTTTGTTCCATCCCTCACTTGTTCCCTCTTGGACAAATCTTTTGTTCCATCTTCCCATCTCATAAGACAACACTTTCAAAGCTTATTTCCTCTGCTCAAATCCTCAAGTTTGTGACCCTTAATATGATGCACATGTATGTCTTGGAATTCTTGGATTGATAGAGAGCAGCAATTGTAACTGTTGCATTGCACTATTTTCACATTTTCCTCTCATAGGATATTAAATTCCACTTTGATTTCCCTGACTTTGCCTCTCATGCACTTGTTTTGAAATTCACCCTCGGCTTTATCTCCAACTGTTTCCCACACTCCCTCCCCCATATTCCTGTTGTTGATATCAATCAAACCCACCTACTCTCAGACATTTAAAAATGCCACCAAGGCATTGCGGATCCTTTAATATGCTTTAATATTTAAGAAATTATCTATACAATCAATTCAAGTACAAATGTTAAACTGTACCTACAATTCATTGATTATAGTCTATAGGCAATTGTAAGGAAGGGTTTATCATAAGGAGGGGGGTTAACTTGCTGTACTCCCTTAAAGTCTAAAGATAATTGCATTTTCTTTAAACACAACTAGTCTTCATCAGGTACTTTAATGACATTACAAGTGTGTGGGATATTGAGACCTGGGATAAATACACATGATGTACTCAAAAGGGGGAATTTCTCCTCCCTTCTTTCAAAAGCTTAATAGGGTTGTGTCAGAACTGCAAACAAACTTTAAAAAAAGGTACATCTTCTTTCACTCACAGCCTTAGGTGTTTCACCCAATGTAGGAAGGCCAACCAATACTGCAAATATATCTATATTTCAACTAACTGTTATCTACACAAAAAACAGACTAAAGATAGAGAACAGATCAAAATAAACAGGGCCCAACTTTCATTGATGTCACTTGATATCTCCTATACTTCCATGTTGCTTAAAATAAAACATCCAAATTTCAATGTAATAAAAAGCAAATTTTATAAACTGATCAACAGTAGATATGATGGCATTTATTTTCCGTCTTTACGAAGCACATCTCATTCTTCACCAATCCAATACGTAAGCCCAAAATGAGGAAGCAAACTACAGTTGCAAATAATACACATAACAAGCAGTTCAAAACAAAGTACAGTTGCAAATAATGCACATAACAAACAGTCCAAAACACACCAATTTAAGTTATATACATCAACTCCAAAAGAATACTGAAAGGTCCAAGAGACTTACAGAAAAGAGTGGTGAAGATAAGGGAGAGAAATGCAAGACAAGAATAGAGGACCAGAAGTTTGCACCAATGTGGAAATAATGGAAACAAACAGCAGGCTAGTGTCACAACAGGAACAAGGAACGAAAGAATAGTCTGCCAAAGTGGTCTCCTCTTTTCAAATGTCCATGCAAAGAAGCAATCATTTTCTGAGAAGACTTGTTCCTGCAAAAGTACACATTGTGTCAAAATAGCTTGATCAAAATTCTAGCATTAAATTTGTATTACAAGGATATAAATATGTGGATTATGAAATAAACAGAGGTAATTTTAAGATAGGATGATGCCATAAATCAAACCAGATACTGTGCTGGGATATTCTCAAATTCAATGAATCTATGAAAACAAGATCAGGTATGTTTCTTTCTGAAACTTGGTCATAAACAAACACAATAACAGGGAGTCGCATGAATTGCCTTTCAAAAACAGAAAATAAAACGACCATTCCAAATTATAAAATATTAAAAAGTAAAAGATTCCAGAGTAGATCATTATTAAGGAGTTGCTCCTGAAAATTGGAAGTGACTCTCATCAAAATAATGGTTGGATGCCACCTTGGTTCACTATTTCCACTCCATTTTAACTTGTTCATGCATGCAAGTAGGGACTCTACAGCCCCAAGGGTTAGCTCACGCAGTGATGAGCCAGACATGAGATCTCTCCCCCAAGCTGGGGAGGTCACGGGTTCAACTCTCTTGATCCTCCGAGGGTGAGGTGCTTGGAACTTAGGCACCAGTGGTTTACCCTGGTTACCACCCAATGTCTGAGGTAAATTCTGTGGGAATTTCCTGTGCTTGGTTATAAGGAAAAAAAGAAGTAGGGACTCGTAACAATCGGATGTAACTATCTGCTTATAGCAGCTTGAAAGACTTTGCAACCTGCAATGGAACTCAAGATAAAAATAATTGGATGGGCTCCTATGGGAACTTTTTACTTTCTATAATTTGAAATGAGAAAAACAATAATCAAATGATTCCATCCCTAATTAATAGTAATAAAAACACAATTTCTTTTGGGGTTCACAAACATGAAATATCTAAATAATAATTAGATTAGTTTGGCAGTCAAGAGACTCTAGATTATATTATACAATGGAGTTGCTTTGGAACTCAGTTGCCTTTCAACATTTCTGGGATGGAAACAGGTTGAAATGTCCCAAACACACTCTGAAAAAATTTCTGAGGCATTCCCGATACAGAAATGACTCGGTAATGTTTCTGAGTTCTTCTCCATATCAGAAACATTTCCGGGGCATTTCCCATCCAAAAACATCTGAAATAACACATTTACCAGCGTAAAAGTTCAAAAAAGTAAAAGATAGAGGCCCCCCAAATGGAGTGGGACCCATGTATCACCTGTTTGTAGCTAAAGAAACACTACAACAGAAGAAAAAAAGACAAAAAATCAAAAAACAGAAAAATTGGTATTAGCAGTATGTGGCCCATAGCTATGAATTATTTTTGGAGTCATTTTTTTAATATTTTAATATACCATTTGCCCATTTCCTAAAATTTTGAAAGTGCATTTCCAAACTCATACCCATTTCAAATTTTGAAACCATTTCCTTGTTTAATGTGACTTTGTGTGCTATATGTTTGATGATAAACAAGGGAGATATTGCCTGTCAAAGTTAAGCCATAAATTAACGAATCTATAGACTTTAGGACTATAACTATTAGATAAAAAGGAAATGTATGACTTTAGCCCTAGGATATCCAATAGGCTATGATAAAAGAACAAACAGACCATTATAAACTAGCATTCATACTTCAATCCTAGAGAGTTCTTCCTCCTCTTCTATGGTTACACATGCATCGTAACCTATCTAGGATATGCACATTTTTATTCAACAATATAATTACTAATTTTATGAATAAAATGTTATTTTCTAGTTGTCCTCTGCTATCGCTAGTTATTTCCCAATGTTGGGCATAACAAGTGGTATTAAAGGCATTTTTTACCAGAGACTTATCACCCAAGAACAAGATGGATACAATGATCCTCGAAAAGATTCTAGAAAAATTGAAAGACCTGGATCAGACTGTCATAAGAAGCAAGGAAAGCATTCCAAGAAACAGGGGAAACGTTCCAAGTAAGAAGGAAATGAGTAAAGGATTTGAGAGGGAAAGAATTAAAGGACTTAAAGAAAAATCACAAAGAGTGGCTGACAAGGTGGGATGCTAGCAGCAGAGAAAACAGTTACTCTCCCATCTGAAGAAAACTCATAAAATTATAAGCAGTGCCTAATCAAGGGAACTGAGGGTAAGATGATAATAAAGAAGATATCCCACATACAAACAATGTCGATATCAATGATAAAGGAGCTAGCAACTCCTACTCCAAAAGGAACATTGAAGATGAGATCAAAGAAGATAAATATAGGTATCAACACCTCAAAAGATGAACTTAATAAACCAAACCCTATTAGAGTCCACGCAGAAAACTGATAGCCCTCTAACTCGTGTCATAAAATCACAAGAATATAATTGTTTACTTTATTCTATTGATTCAGATTAGGACGAATCCAAATAATACCAATTGTGTTGAAATGATAATAATTTTTGCCTGTGGATACTTATGGTTAAGCACCCTCATTGGTTGTATCACAGGTTTATGGCTTAAGAGCTGACCTAGTCAACATTATTTTACATTACTTTAGGTAACAAAGGTTAGCCTAAGCATTTATGTGGGCCCATAACCCCCTCATGGAGGGAGATGCCCCACCTCATGAGTTGTGTATACAACTCATGCCTCATTTGTAACATCATATTGATTCATCTTGTGATTGATTCTTTAGCCTACAGACACCTTCTCTCTCGCTCTCTCTCTCCTATTGGCATGATATATTCTTGATTGGTACTATTATAAATCTGAAGTCCTTTACTTGGTTGGATTATGCTTTGTTGAAGTTGTCACTGGACATCTCTAACTCCGACATGGTATCAGAGGCAATGTGGCTCTTCCTTCCCTATCAAACGCTATTTTCAGGGCTGTTTTCAGTCTAAAACTAGGGTTTTCAGCACTTTTTTTAGACAGCAGAAAATTAGGGCTTTCTTCACCAGCGGCCTCCTTTGGTAGTTTTTTGGTCTTTTCAGCAGAGTTTAAGGGGATACTTAAGAGATTTGTGCCCTTTTTATGGTATCGCTCTCCTCTTTTCCCCCCTTTTCAGACCCAATTATACATTTTTCAGGGTAATGCAGCTCTGAAACTCAGTTTTTTCAGACCTGTTCCAGGACAGACGCAGTTTTCACACTTTGTTTCCCCTCTTCACTACCAGCACCCTCCTCTTTTGGTGATTTTTTGGCTTTTCCAGCAAATTTGAGGGATTCGTAATGCAGATCGCTGCTCTTCTAAGGCAGCACACAAATAAAGATGATCCAGGTTTTTTGGAACAGCACTGGTATTATGTGGTTTTCTCCTATTTTCAAGGGTTTTGTATGAAGACATTTGCTGTTGGTATTATCATTGCATACCTGGGAATTCAGAATTTCTTCTTTAGGGCCTCTAGGGGGATCGATCAGTCATATTTGATCCAGAGAATTGTTGGGCAGCAGAATTTTCTTGGTTATATAACTGATTTGAGAAACTATTGACTAGTAGCATTTACCCTAAGGGTTGCGGAACTAGGGTTTCCGGATCATCTATATTGTAGGATTTCAAACCTTTTTTTTGCCACTTTAGCAGGATCTCTTGAAGTCTTCATAGAGACATCCTTTTGCTGGACTGGATGGACTGTTTCTTCGACACACTTATGGTGGTGTACTTTGCAGATCAGGTTGAACCAGATTCAGAATATAATATCCCTAGTACTGACTCCATCTTATTTGGAGATATCCTATGCATTTTAGGGGTTGTTACCTTTCTATTGCATGCAGTGGTTGATGATTCAAGGCCTACTCCTCAACTTCTAGCCGTGGCCCATAGTACCTCTCAAAAGCCTATGGCCGTAGATCCCTCTCATCTCCTTTGATGTAGTTTTCACTCATATGTCTGCAAGATCTGTCCCACTGTATTTTATTGATGACTCTACAAATGATCCTCAACTTCTTTTAGTGGATCACCTTGTTTGTGTGGATCCTTGTCTTCCACACTATGATATTTGTCCTTCTTGGACATATACTATATGCAGGATTATTCTCTTGGTTTCTTTTGGATTGGCTTTCAATGGATGCTTCAATCTCGTCAACGGATAGTGCTCCTTCAGTTGACCAACCTACCTCAGTGGCTCTCCATTCCAGACTTCATCTGGAAGCCCCCTTTCCTTGGTTGTGGAGCCGCGAGCCATGTTGGTATTGGTACCATGGTGCTTTGGGGAGGTTTTATCTTCAAATGGCATGTGTTCAACATTAAGGGGGGAAGGTGTGATCTATTGCTCTATCTTCTTGGCATCCTATTCATCTTTAGGGAGGATGTTGTATATAAGGTAGACCCTATGTACAAGCTTTAAGTTGCACTCTATGTTGAGATGGGTATCCATAAACCCTCTCACTTCTTTATTTTGGCTATGGCCAATCACCTGCTTGAGTTGGATATTCACACGCCAACTTTCTCTTGTAGTTCACCCACCATCACTCATGTTGAGTGATGGTGGGTGAACTACAAGAGAAAGTTGGCGAGTGAATATCCAACTCAAGCAGGTGATTGGCCCCACCTCATGAGTTGTGTATAAACACAACTCATGCCTCAATTGTAGCATCATATTGATTCATCTTATCAATGATTCTTTAGCCTGCAGGCGTGATTCTTAAGCCTATGGGCACCAACCATATCTCTCGTGTTCATGGGCTCTCTCTCTCTCTCTCTCTCTCTCTCTCTCTCTCTCTCTCTCTCTCTCTGTTCTCTCGGTATGATCTACTCTTGATTAGTGTTGTTATAAATTTGAAGTGCTTTACTTTGTTAGATTAGGGTTTGTTGAAGTTGTCACTATACATTTGTGAATTCAACAGATTGACCAACCACCATCATTCTTACCAAACAAACTTCTAAAGGAAAAGACTCTAAGAAAGGAAGGAATCTACTAACTAAGGCACATATATGGAGAAAGCAAGATCGAAGGCATAGATGAATTGCCAAACAATCCCAATGTCAAACACAACACAAAAAATCACTGAGAAAAAATTAATTTTTTTCTAAACAACATGATATTTTAGAAAAAATCAGTGAGGCTATGAAATAAACACCAGTATAAGCCCGAAATTCAATCTTTTTGTTCATTTATTTGGTTCATTTTTCTATCGAAAGTCATAACTAGCAACATTAAATTCTAAACTCCTTTATCTTTTCTTTTCTATCATTTTACTTAAACTTTTTACATTGCCATTAATATTTCCCGGATGCTTGAGAGTGGTTCCAACCTCATCCAATTTCATGAATATGGAAATGTATCTTACTGCAAAGCTTGGACCTGGCCTAGTGATTGTAAGATAGATCAAATTGCACACCACCTATTTATTCACCAACTCATTTACCACTTCAGAGTTAATGTGGCTGATAATTTCAGCCCAACCTCCATAGGTGAAGAAGTTGATTTACAATCAGGGATTCTAAATTTCTCAACAAACCTTGGCATACTTTGTAACACAAAGGCAACACACTCTTAGTTTGCCAAAATTCTACACCTAGGCAATGATGGAGGCACAAAACAAACGTGTCAAAAAAGTACAATATACATGAGTACATGAAGAGGTGGTTTTTCATATTCCACTTAACTAACGACTAATTAATAATAAAGTGTCTTAAGCCAATCTAAAAGTCATGACTTGGTGACTTTAAATCAACGTTGCAAATATCATTTCAGGAAATATATTGTTGAGGGTCCAGACCAGTGTTGCACAAAGCGGGAGCATGGGAAGCATCATTTTCCATAAATCCTCGAATGCGAAGCGTCTGTATATATATATTGCATTTATATTCAAAAAACATGTAGAAAGACAAATTAGTTGCAGAATATATGAATACATGCATATTTGTACATCAATATAAATAGAAATCGCATCCATACTACATAGTTCATCAATGATTAATCATTCGAGCATCAACCATCTAGATTCTAGATTCTAGCCAATTTTGGTAGTGGTTGACTTGAGTATATCTAGCCAATCATGAGTCCATCCCCCTCCTCCTCCCCTATATCCAATGCAATCCGTGCATTTGTTGATGTGGAGGATGACCCCTCAAGAGGATCACCATCATCAAAAGTGGCCAACTCTAGCACTAGTTCATTAAGATCCAAGCTGGCTAATGCCAACTCAACACTGTTGTTCAAACCCATATCATCAAGAAACACATCCCACATCTTTGTCTTTCCCTTCAACCACTCTTCTCTCTGCCTGTATATAAGATGGAGGTTGGTGTGCACATACACCACTAAGTCACCTGACACGACGACAAAGAGAAGAGTTCAACAGAAGAGTTTATACTTGAGTGAAGGGTACATTTTTACTAGGGTCGTGACAAAAGAGTTCAACAATCAATGCCACCAACATCGAGGTACATAAAGGGCTTAATTCTCTTGATTAAATGTCAGTTCATACCCTCATACATGATAGAATCTAGTGGAAACATTGCAATCTTGCCAATCTTGAAATCCTGAAAACTGTTAAGTCTGTTGAATTTTGAATGGGACCTAAAATTCTACTCTCTCCATATGAAGTCCAATGAGGTTGGAACCACTCTCAAACATCTTGAAACAATTAATGGTAATGTTAAAAATTTAAGTAAAAAGATAAAAATAAAAGATAAAGGAGAATGTCACTTTTACTTAACATTAAGAATTTAACATTACCATTAATTACTAGGGTGGGTGAAATGGAGGGGGTAGGGACCTCTTTAAATAGCAGTAGTAAGGCAAAATAACCCTCAGCTATACACCAAAACACCTCATTCCCCCTTGGAAGCGCGCGGGCCTTCCTCAGAAGCGCATGTGAAGCGCCCTCCGAAGCGCACTTCCAAATTTCTGAAGCGCGCTTTGGACCGGGCGCTTCAGAAATGGCAGGATGCGTGCCAAAATCCCCCGAAGCGTGCTTCCTAAATTTTGAAGCGCGCTTCAGCCAGCGCTTCCTGGACACACCCGCTCGGATCGAGCTTCGGGGCTTCGAAGCGGGGAGGGGAAGCTTCCTGCAACACTGGTCCAGACCGAAACTTATCAGAAATATTGGGGAAAATATCGATAAGAATAAACTTAGAACTGAAGAATTCTGAAAATATCAAACAAATTGGCAACTTGAAAAACTCTGGAGAAATCGGAAATGTCAGGAGATATCAGAGATATTTGCAGAACTGCTTTAAATTAACATGTACTTTATATTTATAATATAAATAACTTAAGTATGTCCTAGTTAGACCATTACACATACTTTGTCATCCTCCCTTAATGGTTATACCAGAGATTGTGCCAAGCTTATCTCTAAAGTACAGAAAACTATTTGGAGTCTTGGACCAAGAGGCTTGGTGAATATTTCCATTGTCTTCTCCTAAATTATACGATATTGGAACATTGTTTCTTTATTCTCCACCAGTGGTTGGATGAAGTGGTGATGCAGTTACACATGCTTTGTTAGATCATGAAAAACAAGGTTCTTTGCCAACTTCAGGATAACCTTCTTATCACAGTAAAGTGTGGTACGATCAGCTTGTATGACTTAAAAATTAGCAAGTATTCTTCTCAATCAAACTGCCGTACATGCTGCACTCATTGCCACCCTATATTCAGCTCCAATGGAAAAAACCACATAATGCTTCTTACTCAGCCATGAAAATGCACTTGTGCCAAGGCTGACAATATAATCCATAGTGAACTTCTTGCATCAACTAACCTTGCCCTGTGGAAAGTTCAAAAATCTGCACTTCAAAAGACTTCAGAAATTTCACCTCATTTACTCGACATTCCCTGGATTTATTTCATAGAACTTTTAGCCTTATAGTTGAATGTGAAATATTTATTACAGTAGCAAATACTTCAATTCTGTCCAACCTTTTCACTGGGCAAGCTCATGAAGATAGACACCAAAGATGTACTTGAAGGAGAGATGAATATCACAGCCCTAAGGGCACAATCTCAACCAACACAAATTTGAAAATTATTTATATAACAGCAGATTTGTAACTGCACTAAATCTGATTTATAGTTTCATCTAGCCATGCTAAAAAAACATAACATTTCAGCCCGGTTGTCCCAAAAAATCAGCTTACTAAAAAAGCCATGAAACTACTCATAACAATGAGCAACCAAAATTTGATTTTCAGATCTGCAACATATAAATTTAGGACAGCAATAGTATACTTCATATATTACACAAATGAAGATAAAATACAATACCCAAGTCACATGGTTCATGTTCATGTTTGAATTTGGCGAATATGAAACTTGAAAAAAATATAGCATATGCCATTAAATGATATATATATATATATATATATACACAAATATGAAACTTGAAAAAAATATAACATATGCCATTAAATGATATATATATATATATATATATATATATATATATATATATTTATGTTATATATTTTTAACTCTCGAATTATATGATGAATTTTACTGACCGTTTTTGGCTAAGCGATGCATGTGTGTGTGTGTGTGTGTGTGTGTGTGTGTGTCAATTGGGTCTAGCCCAAGTGGTTGTGAGATGGACTGTTATCCTCCCTACCCAAGTTCTAATGTTGTAAGTGACATGTTGAGCTCATAACGAGTATATTGTTGTAACAGCTTTGAGCCCTGTTGTTGACCTAGCCTTGTGCCCTGAAGAATCTAGGGTTTATCTTGGGTACCATCCTCAGAATGAGAGTAAGTGCCTGAAGGTTTTCCCCGGATTATGTAACCTGGATATATATATATATATTCACTAAATGGTTTACCTGGGAGGAGTTGGATCTGGGAGAAGATTTTGCTGAAGCCTGGAAGGTTTATACAGAAGTTTTAAAAGACAGCAATGTTAAAATAAGAGAAGATGATGATCACTTGTTATGGTCCCTCAATCCCACTAGAACATATGTGCCTAAACTAGGCTATAGAGCACTTGCTGAGGAAGGATTGGAGGGACAGCAGGTTTGGTGGTGGAAAATCATCTGGAAATTAAGATGTCCTTCCAAAAATAAAATCTTCATGTGGCTGATGTTAAACAATAAGGCTCCTACATGGGAGGTACTTTAGAAAAAATTTGAGTCGCCCTGGTTGGTGCAGACTATGCCAACAAGCAAATGAAACCATAGAAGATTTAATTCTTGCATGTTCGTTTACAAAAGAGGTTTGGAAAGAAGTGGAAAACATGATAGGGCTAAAAAACGTTTGGGAAGCAGAAGATATAGAAGAAGCTTTCAGATCATGGTATTCAAAAAAGGGCACAAAGAAGATCAAAGCCCTCCCCCTCAACATAGCTTGAGGAGTTGTTAACCCTTAGATTTTCACCCTTGAAAATCTTGAGGGTTAAGAGCCAGCATGCAGCATTAGGGTTGGCATACTGAGATTTTTCCAAAGTTCAGCACTTATGTTTGTTAGATTTAGGGTAAATTGCAGAACAATAGTATCTTTTAATTTCAGTAGATAAATCACTTTGATCTAGGGATCAACAAGTTCAAAAACATTTTAACTGGACTTCAGATCTAGGAGATCTAAAGAGAAATATCAACAAACTAAGTAAAGATTAGATTTGAAGATAGAAATAAGAACTCAGATCTACTGTATAATAAACTAGAACTCTACCAATATTATCAGAGAGCAGATCAAGAGAAACTCAATGATATTGCATAGATCTACAGATCTAGGATCATTCTGATAATAAACAATAAGTCAACTATAGAGCTAGATCAATATTTAACATTTCAGATCTAAGAATGATACAGTAGATCAAACAATAATAAAGTGCAACAAGATCCCAGATCTGAAGGTGTTGAGTTTTCTGCTTACCTGGTACAGCAGCCTCACCTCTGATGTAAGAACAATAACACTGAGAGATGTAGAACCCTTTTGGTATGCTCAGACAAAGGTTCAGTTCAATAGATCTATCATGGACCTCTTTGCCAATGTATGAAAGAATTTTCTTGCCACAAAAAGAACTAGAAACCCTCACAAGAACAAACCCTCAACCAGATGAAAGTATCAAAACCCTTACACAAGAGGACAGTATATAAGGCAGTAATCTAGGGTTTCAACACAGCAAGGTGGATGACTTACAAATCACATATCAGAGATTAAAGGCCGCTGTCATAGCACTCCAGATAGCAAACAAAAGGTTGCAGCCCCAATCTTATCCCACACTGCATTGTAAAGGATAACACCCTATGCACACAAGACAACAAGGAGAGCCACACCCTAGGAACCTCACACAATAGAGCAGAATAGGGGCCGCTCCCTTAAAGCTTAAACACACTGCAACAGCAGATAAGGGGCTGCACCTTACAGCCATGACAAACAACAGGAAGGGGCAACCAGCCCAGCAAAGGAGGAAAAAACAGGCCGCTGCTATAAGGACTTCATCAACAAAGGAAACCGCAGCCTTTATACTCTGCAATAGACTTAAAGGAGGCCGCAGCAACAAGGACATCACCAGCAAAGGGAGGCCGTAACCCTGCAGCAGACTTAAGGGGAAGCTGCACCAAAATATCCTCCAAAGAAGTCACAGTCACCCAACGGATCCTACAGCAGCAAACAAACAAGGAAGAGGACGGTGCTGGTAGGTTACCCACAGGAAAGAAGAGGCCGCTCCCACAGAAGAGACAAAGAGGCCGCAGGCTGGAGAGAGCTTAACGCTAGCACATTAGAATAATAGATGAGTGAAAAGGTGAGCGGGGGGGTTTATTATATAGTGTTTAGGTTAGGGTTAGGGCTAGTTTAAGTTAAATTAAAAGTCACATGTTTAAATTGAAATTTAAACATGTGACAATAAACATTTAAAAATTAAC
>JZKD02S1678817.1:371466-393318 GCA_000966675.3 Picea glauca
GAGGAAAAGCAGTTTCTACGGCGATTACCTTTGCCCGTAAAAAGGGTAGAGGGAATCCATAGTTTATTTACTTGATTTCATTGTAGATGACTCATGAGTCATGATGACGATCATGGGATACAATTATTATATTTTTTGATGACTCGGGAATCAGGACATGATTCATTTTTTATGTGTGATGTATCACTAGACATCTTATATATCTTATATATCAGTTTTCTTTCCATATTCATGTGGCAATCTGCCTATTTGATGCTATTGTTGCTTTAAATGTTTCAAAAATTAAAAAAAAATGAATATTTTTGTATTTTTTTAAGTTTGTCGATATATTGCCGATGTTTTGCCGATTTTTACGAAATGTTGTTTTCTGGACCCCAACGATTTTTTCCCCGAAACAATTTTTTCAACATTGGTTTCAAGAGGATGAAAAGTTTCAAGAGGAGGAACCACAGGTTAACCAAGTTGAGATCAGTCAACATGATTTTTTGCCTATCACAGCAATGGTTCAGGAACCACTTGATCAGATACCATTACAGGTGGAGGAGCCACTTTTGGTTCAACCAGAGGATGATGTCCCTTACACTTTGCTTACGATTCTGCAGCCCCGAGTTGCTCATCTAGGTCCTGAGATTGATCGGTGCTTGGATATCAGAGTTCATCATGACCCAGTTGAGCTCAGGATGATGGAAGTATTTCCGCAGATAGATTCTAAGCGTTTCGGCTCTCATGCATTCACGCTTGTTACTGTTGAAATACTATGTTATAAGTCCCAACCAACAACTTTCAATCAACTAGCAGCCTTCAGCTATGCCTTCACCAACAAGTACATCAAGGCAGTTTTGGGTCATATGAGATTTCATGGTGGGTCCCCTTGGAAGGTTGACTTTGTTGACCTCTGTCATTAGACTGATCATTTGGCTACATGGTTACATTGGTCCTTTGAGTATGATGATTTAATCATGGTAGCTTTGAGGTAAAAAAATTTGGGTCTAGGGTAGTTGTCTTTCCTTTCCGCATTGTCATTTCAGTATTTCTTTCTTGCTAATTTTTACAGTTTAGGACAGTAATCTACATTTTCCTTGCAGTGTATTTTCCCTTTGGTTATCTACTTTAGTCTTTGCATAAGTGTCGCTGATTTTTTGCCTACTTATATCAGCATGTGGTCGTGTCTTGTGTGTCTTTCTTTTCTTGAATAAATGGTTGTCCACTAGTGTTTTTCCTGGGTCAAAATTTGAATGTCTATCTTATGCATGCCAAGCCTTTGTGTCTATCATTAGAGTGAGCCTGGAGGGGGGTCCCGTTTGTCATTGTTCCCGAAGCATTAAGCCTTTAGGATGGGTAGTTTGAGGATACATATGAGTGTCTTGAATCATCTTATGTCTTGTCTCCTCATCTCTTATCATTCAGTCTTCCACTTTGAGTCAGTTACCCCCCCCCATCGAGCATAAGGATATGGTACTTGGTTCTTTCATCTTGATCTTCTTGAGTTATCACTTTCACGCTAAGGAAAGAGAGACAGAGACATCATTGTTCTTCTTATCAGCAGGTCATCTTGTATCGACTTCGACACATTATCTACAGATGACCCAGGAGTAGAGCACTTTGGCAATCGTTAGCCTCATTGGTGGTTATTTCGCATCCGACAACGTTGAGTATCATTGGGCCTTGATTGGATGATCCGTGTCACTGTTCGACTTCAGAACATCTTTCACAGTGTCAGGTTGTGCTCGTACCTTAGGACCCATTGACATTATTGGTGGTGTTCTTTCACACTTCACAAGTGTTTACACTATTGACATCTGATGAAGTGACTCTCTCCCTTGTGTCGACATCAGCACATTTACCACGGGGAGGAGAGTACATTATTGGGTGGTAGCAGATAGCAGATTTGGATGAGACCCCTTGGTTTTCAGTTTTCAGTGGAGGATTATATACTTTGACTCCATGGTCCATTAGATAGGCTTTGGTACTACATGTCAGCTTACTAGACCTTTTTATCCTTCCACACAGTTACAAGGGTACTCTTGGTACACATTCATCAGTTCACGGAGCATCATTGGTACATCTTACACAGTTCTCACGAGGCACCAGTTTGATTATATGGACACAAAGATTCTTATGGTTCTCGACATCCCACAGGGGGATCCCGTCCCCTTGAGTCGCCACTGTTAACCCCTAGATTTTCACCCTTGAAAATATTGAGGGTTAAGAGCCAGCATGTAGCATTGGGGTTGGCATACTGAGATTTTTCCAAAGTTCAACACTTATGCTGAGCAGGAGGTTGGTTCCCACATGAGGCAAGTACATGATCAATACATGGTTGCTTGGTTCGGAGTCAGAGATGACTTAGTTTCCATGCATTTTGAGAGAGATGCAAGTGTTGCTAATTTTTAGGAGACACGGTTTGAGTGGGTCTCTTGACAGTTTGAGGCAGTTATGAGCATACAGTATGAGTCCTTGCAAGATTCTAGGCCCGATGACACTTTTCCGAGCGACATGTTGAATATTTCTATTTTTAGCAGGTTTTGCTCGTGGCCCCAAATTCAAATTTTGAGAGCGCAGTATTGATCCTTGAGACATCCAGAGTCTTTTGGACCTTTTTCGAGATTATGTGGCCCAGATTACTATTTTTAGCAAGTTGGGAAACAGGGATGGCATGTCGATTCTGATCGCACATTCGGATCCCTTGCAGAAAGACAAGATCAATGAGTATAATATCATGGACATGTGAGGATTTTCTATTTTTAGCAGCAGACACATGATGGTGCTCTCCCAGTCATGCCGAGCATTTGTGGAAAGTTTGGGTCAGTTTCGACAAGTTTCAAATTTTTGGGATTGGATGGCTATTTTTAGAAATTTCTATATTTGGCAGATCCAGTCATTGTCCATGCAATGCCAAGTGGAACCCTCAGAGGTTGACATGTGGCAGTTCTCCAGATTGATGTGGCATCCACTTAAGCTAGGGCACATATTCCCAAATTAGGGGATCGCATGAGTTCACTTGTGTCATCTCCCTCATGCTTGAGTCAATTGAAACTTCACTCATGTGTTGGCAGTTAATTGTAGCCTTCACCTCCCTCTTCACTCCAATTGACTTAGGTGCTTTTCTCACTCTCACTTCCACTCATCATCTCTTCCTCAATACGCCTTCTCCTCTTTCATGCATGTGGATGCATGGCTAGTTAACTAGCAGCATGTCTCAGTTACTTGGACATGCAATTATGTTTAGCCTCTTTCATGCATGCATGCACCTCACCTACCCCCTCTCTCTCACTTAACTCGCCACTCACTCCATTTGAACTCACATTCTTTTCCTATTTTCTCCCACTCTAACTCATACTTTGATTTTTGCCTTTTTCACATGCTTCCATCATGCACCTAGTTCCTATTATTATCCTCCTCATGCGTCCTCTCTTCTTCCTTTGGATGTGTGCCCTCTCTAGTTATATATTGGAGGCTTGCCATTGGTTATTTCATCAGATCATTGCAGTAGCAGCATAGTCTCTCTCTCTCTCTCTCTCTCTCTCTCTCTCTCTCTCTCTCTCTAGTAAGCTTCATCAATAAAGAAGTGTTGGCTTGTCTTCAAACCTCTTTATTGGCAGTATTATGGTAAATTTGTAATCTGATGTCATTTTCTGAACTATTTATCAAGGTTAATTTCGATCGTTTTGAATAGTTTTCATCTACTTTCCAGTCTATTATCACTGTGCTAACTCTGCAGGTTCCCTCCAAGCGTATAAGATTGATTTTCTTGCTGTTTTGGACCGCTTTTACACACTGTCCAAGACAAAACATCTCACTGATTTTTAGCTTTGAACGCAGAAATCAGACCTCATATCAACCAGCAAGGCACTTCATTGAGCCTAGGGACTCCCCCCAGAGGCTAGCGAGCACTAGCCCAAACGGAGAGGGGTTTGGTCAGTGACAATTGGGGCCCTACTCCTTTAGTTAGCTAAGTTTTTCCCACTGTCCTAACACATATCAGCTCAGAATTGGAGGGTAAAAATTTGTGCTAACAAGAGTATGGCTCACTAAGAATCTGAAGCTATTTGAAGGAAAGGAGACTCTCCTTCTCAAATGTGCAATCTAGTCTCTAAATATCCTAAATGCTTATCCATAGGTGGAGTAAAAACGAAAAAGACATGAACTGAAAGAAGAGTTAATCAATAAGGCTATCCTTTAGGCAAACTTTACTGGTGCCTCACAGGGAGGTCCTCCCACAGGAGGTGCAGGAGGAATCTTATATCTTTTTTCTAATCACTGTATATCCTCGAAAGCTGGAATAGGTCAAGAATCTAACAACTACTATGAACTGATGGCACTCAAATTAATTCTTCAGCTGGCCCAAGAGCATGGTGTTTCACAAATACAATTTTTTGGTGACTCACTTCTAGTTATCAAATGGTTAGGAAAGGAAACTTCAATCAAAAAGTTCACTTTACAGCCTCTATAAGATGATATACAACTACAAATGAAAGCTTTGTCACATATCTCTTTGTCTCACATATATACGGACAGGAACAGGATAGCAGATGGCCTTTTGAAAGATGGATTAGCACTGGAGCGTGGTACCTGGATTATATCCATCCTCCAGGATGGGCACTCGATTGAATTTACTCATGAAGCTTGGATATAATGATATACTTTTTTCTATTAAGATAAAGGACTGTTTACAGCTATTACTTTTTGAATAATGTAACAGTTTATGTACTTTTTGAGATAAGCAACAACCCTAGTTTTGATGATACAGTTTGGTGATATGTTTTGAGAAAGGCAAGTATGAAGAGAAGAGTTGTTGCTCTAAATGGATGTTAAGCACTTTTTTGAATGCTAGGAGGCATATGAATATGTAATTTTGTTTTATAAATAAAATTACTAATTTTTTCCTTGTAAATATATATATATATATATATATATATATACAGTTTAAATTATATGATATATGAATTTATATCAGTGTTACCAGAACCGGACCGGAACCGGTAAAACCGGCCAGTCCAACTAGTTCAAACCGGACATTCAAACCGCTTTTGACAGTTCCATACGGAACCGGTTTTTTCCGGTTTTTTTTTTTTTAATCCATTCCGTACAGCTGTCGTACGGCCGGAAAAGTGAGGGGATTTGCAAATTTTTTTAAAAAAATAAAAAAAGAAAGAGACTCAGCCAATAACTTTTGACAATGAAGACCTTTCCTGGATGGATTTGAATCCCTAGACACATCAAGAGAATGTGTGCACTGATGTTGCAACTGTATCTTTGCCTTCTGGACCAGGGGAATCAAGCTAGACTTGGAATCCCGCTGTTGAGTCTACTCATGTTGAGGATGTAGATGATGACTCTAACTCTGAGTCTTAGTCCGAGTCTGAGTCCTCTGAGAGTTTCAGTATGCAGATTCAGACTATTAGATTGTGTAGTCTCTACTCTCTAGCCTCTAGCCTAGACTGTAGAGTTATTTTTGGACTTTATAGGCCATTTAGAGCTTTTTTGATGATGTATTTTGATTCAGAATCCAGATAATCATATAACTATGGAGTGCACTTGCCACTTACTGTTAGTGCTATTTTGGTTTTATACAATGTTACTTGTTATATATATATGAGAAACTTTGCAAATTTTTGTATACTGGTTTGGATTCACATGGATGCACATGAATATGTATTGTTTTTTCAAAATTTGAATATTTTATGTATTTTTAGTGACTGGTTTTTTGATGGTTCCGGTTTTTTGGGTCGACCGGTTCAACAACCAGTCTGGTTCTGGTAACTTTGATTTATATTTACATAAATTAAAAGGTTTTAAATTAGCATTATATATAGGTAAAATAAGATATAATTTTATAGTAAATATTATCACAATTAAAAAGATAAGAGTTTGATAAGGTATGCATCGTGGAGGGTAAGTTAAAATAGAGATAAGTTATTTATCACAGAGGGAAATGAAATGGGACTAGAACGAGAAAGACATTACATGTTCCAATCGGTAACAAGGGTGTAGATTGAACTCTAACCAATGACGAGTGTAACTTGCATCCAAACCAACAATGGGCATAGTTTGTGTTTTGATTGGTGATGATCATAGCTTCCTTTTAAACCAACAACAACGGTAGCTAAAACTGCATTTTGACCAGCAAAAGGGAGAGTAGGCATTCTAACTGGCGACAAAGGGAATAAGCATTTCAGCTTTGTGTATGCATTTAAAGGGGCAAGCTAGGGTTTATATTAATTCAAGGGAAGATATTATTTTGATTGTTTCAGAGAACAAATATAATGCCCACAAATGAACATGTAAAAAAGATACTTTCTAAAGTTTCAATTTGTAATAATCGAACTTTAACAATTTTTTGGAGAAAATTTCAAATTCGTGATATTTCGAATTTCTTCCCCAAAATTGGTTGAACCATGTGACATAGAAATCCCTTCAGCTCATCCCAAGCAATGACTCCAATTGCTTCCCAAACCCTAGCTAGAGCCTCCACCATCAACAGCACCATCAATACAAAGGCCTAGCAAGGCATCCTACAAAGCTATCTAGCCACACCAAAGGCTCCACAACAAACTAGCATCAACACCAAGTCCACTCTTGGATCTTTGAATCACTGGCATCCCACAAGCTATCAAGGAGATTCACCAAGTATGCATCACACAAATTTCACTTGCATCCAAGTGCCATAAATCTTGCTATAGGGTTTCATCCCACAAACCCTAGGCCTGGCTCACACCAAGACTTCAAGAGAAAACCTGACATTCCAAGTCTTCTTTAGGGTTTACTTCACACAAACCCTAAGCTTTCCAACTCTTCTATCACACAACCACAAAGACTCCAAGACAAGTACATACTTGAATAGTTCTTATAGCAAAGACTTTCTCCTCTATTTATGTAAGATAGGTGAGGGGAGCCAACAAAAGAAAAGTGGACTACGACCACAACAACCTATTCTAAGTCACAATACGAGGTTTGCAACTAGAGCCCTCCTCTACCCAGAGCATACACATGCCACTAGGTGATTGGGCACCACCTCCCAAGTAGAGCACACTCTAAGTTAAGCCAACACTTGTCAACTCCTTATCACAAGGTTGTATGCAGTCCAAGACAGACCCCCAAACTCAACACTCCTTCACATGTGTGCAACTAGGTCCACAAGCAACATCCATGGAGTGCCCTCCAAGCAAGACTCCCTCAAGCCAAACACTCTACCTCCACCTATGTGCCACATGGTGCCAATGCTCCTAGGGCTAAGCATCATTCCTCCTAACACTTAGTGCTCCTCCACAAGATAGCTTCACATAGTGTGCCAAGACCCCATCCTCCTCAATACATGCACTATGTAGAAGATGTCAATGCCACATAAGATAACTACCTCCATAAGAAGTGCACCTCCTCTAGCACATATCTCGAAGACATGCATCCACCTAAGTAAGCTCTCCAAATGCCAATCAACCAAACAGTGTCAAATACAGTAAGCGGCTAGGGTTTCACCATGCAACCCACATCACATGAGGTGCACTGCTAGCATGGTGTAAACACTTCCAAAGCAACCCAAAAGTTAACATGCCCAATCTAAATTTGTATAACTGAGTCGAAATTCCCTTTTTCTACCCTATAGAATGCCATACTACAAGGTACCCTTCACATACCTTAGAATTCTCTTGGTTGACATCCAATCATTAGCCTTAGGCGTTGTCATGAATCTAGAAATGCAATTGAATGCAAAGGTAAGACCTAAGTTGGTGGTTGTAAGATAAATTATATTCCACACAAACTACTTATACATTGACTCATTTGTCGCTTCAGAGTTACACATGGTTGATCATTTCAAGCCAACCTCCATAGGTGTACATGTTGATTTACAATCAATGATTCTAAATTTCTCTAACAAACCTTGGCAAACTTTGTGACACAAACATAACACCATTAGTTTGCCAATATTCTAGAACTATGCAGTAATGAAGGAGACCTAGATCAAACATGTCAAAAGTTGAACGCAAAATAGATTCTATCCTCTAAATTGTGACAACCTCACTACTTATAATTATGTCCTCTACAAAAACCGCTCCAATCACCAAATCACCACTAATGCTTCTGACTTGGAGATTTGGATCAAAGATTCTTTTGAATCCAAACTCTATAACATATTTGTCAAATTTTGTATACTAGGCTATTGAAACCTGTTTCAAAACATAAAGAGTTTGAATCAGCCTACATACCAAATGCTCCTTAAACCCAAAACCCCTATGGAAGATGCATAAATACTTCCCACCTCGAAAACACAATTGAGGAATGTGCTCTCTACATTCATTTGGTAAATATTCAAACTAAAGAACGTTGCCATAATTGTCACCAATTTGATTGTGACCAACTTCATTGTTGAAGAAAATGTTTCCCCTTAATCCAATCCTTCCTACTAAACAAAACCTTTGGCAACCAGCCTTGCCTTGTGTTTGCCCAACAAGCCCTCTACATTATATTTGTCCTATAAACCCATTGGCAGCCAGTGCACTTATTCTATGGAGGTAGCACTTCCAACATCCAAGTGTTGTTTCTTAGGAGAACATCATATTTGGGCTTCATGGTCATTTCCCACTCACCATGCCCTTTGGCTTCATGATAATCCTGTGGTTCAATAAAATTATGAACAGTTGACATTTCTGCAAAATTAACATGTTCAATGTGATACCAAGGGAGCTCTTACAACATTACGTCTTCCAATGTTTTGTAGTACCACTATGATCTGTGTTTTTCACCTTTTCCCTCCAAATCAGCATTGTTTTCAATCTGAATTGTTCTTATTTCAATGTCCAAAATAGCATGTGCAACTTGCATAATTACCCCTGATGACTCCCCTACTTCCTATATAAGTATCCCCTTCAGCGTGGCTCATTTTTCAGCTTCCAAGCAACCAACATCGTCAATTTCATATCTGATTTTGACTAAAATATACCTTAAGTTTTATCAATAATTACATCTCTCTTGATTACCACATTTTTGGGAGTGATGCCCAATAATCTATAGGCCTTGGATTCTTCACTATAATCAACAAACATTAGCTTTCTACACTCGGCATCTAATTTTGACCTCTTTACATCTGGAATCAACAAATCTGTTATAGAACCAAAACAAATTTGGACAACCGACATTTGGCTTTCACCAGACCGAGCATCCTTTGAAGGGATGTTTTGGATTGCCTTTGTAGGGCTTCTATTGAGTATATTGCAGAGCACTACTTCTCCCCAATACTTGTTTGGTACAGCCCAACATTGCAACACAGATCTTGCCATTTCAACTATTGTTTTGTTTCATCTTTCCACGACCCCAATTTGTTGAGGTGTATAAAGGCATAGAAAGTTGTCCCTAAATTCCTTCCTTTTTTGAAAAATCAGCAAACTCATTTGAGCAGAATTATCTTCCATTATCAGAATGAAGAACCTTTATAAACCTTCTAGTCCCCTTTTCTATCGTTGCCTTAAAGATTTTGAACTCATAAAATGCACCACATTTCGTCTCTAGGAAATAAGCCCACATATTTCTAGAGAAGCCATCAACAAAGAATAGAAAATACCTTGCACCAAATGCCATGGGTGTCTACAAAGGTCCACAAATTCCACAACACACCAAGTCCACACTACTTTATCTCTCCAATATTTTTCATTTAGCTTGCCTGCTACACGTGCCTCACATATATCTTTCCTCCCTTCTTGTATATCTAGCAATCAAAGTGTCATATGGGTTTAGCTTGGGTAGTTGGGAGGAATGATTGTGCCCTAAAGACTCTAGGGTTTACTCTGGGTACCATCCTTGAAATACAGGGAAGTACTCGAGGTGTTCCCCGAGCAGTGTAACCTAGAAAACAAAATCTTGTAATCAAAGTATCATTTTGCATTTTCATTAGCAAGGAAAGTGATCTGGATTTATGAGGGAACAAAATGAAATATAGAAATATGACAGAAACACAAAGGTACAATAATGCTCAATTTCTATTAATGAACAAAATGTACAAGAACTGTAAAAAATGCAGGGCGAAATAAACTTGTTGGAATGGTGGTAGCTTATCTCTAAGAAGAGATGTGATGGCTACATGCATTCGCAAGAAGATGATTACAATGAGGCCGAAAAGGCCTTTTTAACATAAAGCATCAATGAGAGAACCCTAAACATCCAAAACCCTGACCCCAAAAGATGAAACGCCAAAAGGTTTGTGGCCCCGATGTGGTTAGTTGAAACGTCAACTTCCTGGAGGCACAACTTTTGCATACGATCTTCGTTTGGGGGTCTCGGTACCTCGTCAGAAAGGTCTAGCCAAGTACACATTCTGTTTGGCCTAGCATGTTAAGGCCTCAAAATGGCCCCGAAAGTTTGGGACCTGAAAAACTGTAGAAAAACTGCCAAGATAGAAAATTGTGTTGTGAGCCAGTGGAATAGGTGGGTGGCCACCGATGTCCACCTGGATTAGAAAGACACTGAAAATTGGCATTTTCGTACCTTTGGTGCACAATGCACTAGGTTGATGTTGTTGTTGCTTTCATTGCTTGTCACCATGACATGCGACTTTGTTACATCACCTACCACAAACTTGTAAAAATCATGTTCCTTTACAACCAATGCAAGAAATTTTCCAATCTTCTTTTTCAGTACAAAAGAGTCATCTCCGCTCTTGAAGATTACATACAAATGTGGACTTTAGCTAGTTATTACACTTGCTAAACAAAGATTTAAGACATTACGCCTATATTATAAAAGACATTCTCAAGTATGAAACTTTTTCCCTGACTCAATCTGAACATTGCATCTTCCTTCCACATAATGAGCTCTATCACCCAAAATGACAAAATATGGACTCAATAAACCAATAAGATCTATTAGTCATGTGTTTTGATGCACCAAAATCAAAATACTAGGCACTTGATTTGACTTGGGTTTGAGAAGAAACAAAGAAATAAAGCTCTTTTTCCTCATTTTCAGCAATTTTAGCTTGCTTTTTAGTGAGCTTTACATGCTCCAAATCATACATTTGTTTCTTACACTCAACCTTAAGATGTCCTACTTTACCACAATAATAACACATCAAATTCTTAGCGATTTAATTTTACCTGAATCGGAAACTATAGGTGCTCCTTCATTGTTGCTTGTCCCTCGCTTTTGCTTAACTTTGTACTTTGATGTAAAAGCACTTTTAGATATGTTATTGTTGTTCCCGCCTTATTTCTTCCTGTTGAGAATTATAGCTCAGACAGGAACTTCCACACAAGTTATGTGTGAACGTGCAAGAAGTAGTTCGAGATATTTTCAAAAAGTAAATTCTATTTTGCAATTCACTTCAGTTCAAAAGTGAAAAGCCTTATGTTTGGAAGTTGAGTCTAAAAAAGTGTATTTCATGTACGCATGACTTACACTAGGAGTAATCTCATAAATAGATTAGGGTTTTGGGTCTCAATTAAAACTATAAAGACAAGTCAAGATAGAGAGTTCAAAGACACAAGAACATTTGAGAAGTTGAGCAAGTTGAGCAACAGAGAGAGGGAGAAAGAGTACACAGCCAGGAAAGAGGCATTTCCAGGCAACAAGCAGTCCCATACAGAGATCCACACAGTTTTGTTTAGTCATACGGACATGGCCGTATGGATCCGTACAATTGTACGAGCATAATTGTACAGGTGTCTGTACAGTCCATACAGATAGGACATAAACCATACAGCAAACTGTACACTCCCAGCAGGTTGTTCCGCTCAGTTTGGGGTGTTTTTTTGGTATCCGTGCAATGTTGTTTTTTTGGGCAACTAGTGGAGGTTTCCTTGTAAGTTTTTCGAGCAATGAAAAACTAGTTTTGAAGGAGTAATTACCTGTGTTGTGTGAAATTGATTTTTTTGCTTCCACTATTTAATTTCCAGCTATTGTGTGATTAATGCTATGGTCTGAAATTTATTTCTGCAATAATTAAATTCAGTGGACTACTTGTTTGATTGAGATCATAAAGACTTTAGTCACCTACGGCTTGGATTTTTCACTTTTCCATCTTTTCTTTTGTGACAGTTGACTTTACAACTTGTCAAAAGTCATGTCAGTGGCTTAAGAAGTGATATTAAGGGTTTAAACAAAGTTTTCAAACAACTAAAATTTGAGACACTTTTTAGGGTAATTACCACCATATCACTTGAATTATCTCTCGTCCTATGGCTAATAGCTAATGCATAATATCTTTCAACTTTATTAGATGCTCTAAATTATACTAAGTTGCAGGAAACGCCCTGTTAGCCCCCGTACTAGTACCCGAAACTCGGCGAAACATCAAAATGAGTATGAAACCCGGCCGAAACGCCGTCGGTTGTACCGTACGGTGTTTTATGAATACGAAACGTCGTACGGTATGGCCAACTGAGTTTCGAACGGGTTTTGGCCCATACGATCAGTTTTCTTCCTTGTGCGGGCCCGTACAATTGTCTAAGAAGGCCACGAGCCCCCTTTTGCTCACCTAATTAGCTGTAAATTGAATTTTTAAGGAAATTTATGCTTTCATATTAGATTTTTATTCCTTTTTTTTTAATTCTGAATTTGAAAACATCTAGAAATGATTGGAACCCCTAACAGCCTAATATTTCCTATAAGAAAGCACTTGGTTCACTCATTCCTCACCGTTCTTGAGTAAAAGGAGGTTCCTAGAGCAGCAGCAAGCATTTCGGTTGTGGTTTGGAGCATTAGGAGCAATGCTTTGGTGCATTTCCAGCAAGAGGAAGGTTATGGGCAGCAAGAAGGAGGGTGTGGGAATTTCTGAATTTGGTGAGCATTCATGGCAGATTTCCATTGATTTTTTTAAATGTTTTTAGTGTTTTTACAGCATGCCTTCCTTCTCTAACAATGGGCAGATTTTTTTACTGTTTTTGCAGCATTCAAGGCTTCTCAAAGTGTCGTTTCCTCTGCCCCTGTAGCACCTCAACTAAGCAGGCGACAAGAATACTATCATTTATGGAGGCATGTTACCAAGATCAAGCAAATGGGTGGTGGTGGGGGTTCATGGGAATGGAGGTGCAATTTATGTAAGAATGAGAAGGCCTTCAAGGGCTCTTACACAAGAGTCAAAGCTCACATTTTGCACGAACGATTTCAGGGTGTTGAAGGTTGTTCATTTACCAGAAATCCAGAGGTGAGGGCTACATTCAAGAGAGAGCATGATGATGCTCAAAGGTTGAGAGATAAAATTGGTATGGGTAGCACTAGCAAGCATACTCCTAGCTTGGGTGCTAGCAATGAGCCAAGGATTGTTCATGAAGCAAGGAAGAGGAGGGCGGCCTTGATAGAAGAAGAGATGTCCAAGCCTGCAGCTGCAAGTAAAGATAGCATATTGTTAAAAACGCTCAACAATCAAGGGAGAGAAGAAGCTGAGTCTAGGGTGGCAAGGGCCATATTTGCTTGTGGCATCCCATTTAATGTGGTTTGGTCCCCCTAATGGTAGGATTTGGTGAGGGCAATTAACACAGCCCCTCAAGGTTTCAAGGGGCCAAACTACGAAAAACTTAGAACAATTTTGCTCAGGAAAGAGAGGCTACTACTTGATGATGTTCAAAAACCAATTCGTAGCTCGTGGGGCAGCACAGAAGTTTCCATTATCTCAGATGGGTGGACTGATACAAGGCGGAGGCCATTGATCAATGTCATTGCATCGTCACCAAAAGGAGCAATGTTCCTTAAAGCAGAAGATTATTCAGGTGAGGTGAAAGATAGTAAATTCATTGTTGATATTTTAATTGTTGCTATAGAACAAGTAGGGCCAGCAAATGTGGTGCAAGTTATCACAGATAATGCAACTGTTTGCAAAGTTGCAAGCTTGATTGTTGAGAGTAGATACAATCATATCTTTTGGACTCCTTGCATCGTCCATAATCTTAATCTGATTTTAGAAGAAATTGAGTCAAAAATTGAATGGATTAAGGAGGTCATAGGGCAAGCTAGGGAGATAATAAAATTCATCACCAACCACCACCAGTCTCAAGCAATATATCGAGAACACTCCAAATTGGAGTTGCTCAAAGTTGTTGAGACAAAATATGCCTCCAACTTCATCATGTTGCGTCGCCTTGTGGAAGTTAAAACTGCATTAATGAGTATGGTGGTGGGTGCCACTTGGGTTGAGTGGAGACAGGCAGATTAAGAGAGGGGAAGTATGGTGCGGAGGGTGTTGATTGATGAGGATTTGTGGAGCAAGATAGAATTCTTGCTCAAGTTCACATCACCAGCATTTGAGCTTCTTCGAGATGTAGACACAGACAAACCTTTCTTAGGAGAGATTTATGATGGCATGGATACCATGGTTGAGAAAACCATGGAAATTATTAGACATGAGGCTCCAACTCTTCTTTTTGTTGATGTTGATTCCGTTGAGCATGTGAGATCCATCATGGTTACGAGGTGGAATGGATTTAACACTCCATTGCACACTTTGGCAGATGCTCTAAATCCTAGATTTTATGACGAAGATTTCATTGCTCAAAGCATTGGGAAGAGGAAGAGGAAGGCCCCACGTAAGGACAAGGAGGTGGCCAGTGGAGTGAAAAAGGCCTTCCACAGGTTGTTTCCAAGTTCTCAACAAACAGTGGTAAGGGAAGAATTTGCTTGTTTTGCTACTGGATTAGAGGATTTTGCAGACATATCATCTTTGGAGGAGAGGAGGACCATGGACCCGGTGAAATGGTGAACTTGTCATGGGGCAAATGGTGTATATTTGCAAAGCCATGTCACTCATATTCTATCACAAGTGGCATACTCTTCATCGGCGGAAAGGAATTGGAGCACCTATGGCTTCATTCATTCCGTGAAGCACAAAAGGTTGGGATCCCAGAAGGTTGAAGATCTTGTATACGTGCATTCAAACCTCCACCTGGTGTCTCGTAGGGGTGAAGAATATGCAATTGGGCCTCATAAAGAGTGGGATGTAGATGCAGAATGCCCAGACTTGGAGCTCTCTCTTGGTTCTCTTGATATTGATGATGATGCAACAACAACTGCAAGTGGAATTGCCTCTTCTACCCATCCAGGCTCTAGTTCTACTGAGCATGCATCTTGTTCTATTTTTAATGATGAGGATGATGATGAGTATGACGTGTATTAGGAATCTATGTAATTGTTGTTGTCTTTTGCTCATGTTTTATTTCATTTTCAGCACATAAAGCCTCATTTATAGAGGCTGATTTTGGATGTAAAGCCTCATTTATAAAGACTAATTTTGGATTTTGTTGCTTGCCTCATGTAATAAATGATATTGATCATCTATGGGAGCTAATATAGATATGGTTTTCCTTCTAAAATGTCATTTATGTGTATCATTATGTTTTTCTTGCAAGATAATGTGTTTTTCTTTTAAAAAAATTCATATATATATACGGCGTTTCCATTTTTGGAGGGTCACATTTCCTGCCATACCCGTTTCGGAAACTTCCAAAAGTTTGCCGGTTTCGTGCAACTTGTCTAAATATGATTCTCGTTCCTCCATTTGCATTGAAAACAACATGGTTTTAAAGTAAACAACCTTTATATGAGGTTTCATGCATCTCCTATTGGCACTTCCATTCTTCCACATCCTACACTTGAGGCAGCATGTCAAAGTTAACTAACATTTTTATGAGCATCATTGCTTCTCTGATCTTGTAGTCATATTCATCTTGATCCATGAGTACTTTGTTTTCTGCTACTACAAATTCTACGACATATAGTGATCTAAGAGCTTTCCCAGTCATCGCTCCCAATAGGCACATGTACTAGAACATGGCAATCATTTGTTGCTTCCATGTGCTGAAATTATGCCTATTAAATTTCTCATAGAGCTCCAACATTAAAATCGAAACTTTCATCTTCACCATTTAAAAACAAATTCACCAAGCACTAAAAAATAAATTTTCAGTTCAGAAATAGATCCCTCCAAACTAAGAAAGTTTACTGTTGTATGTAGGCAACTGTTTCAGACCTGCCAGAAGTTGTTTCAAGGCTGTCCAAGCCTGTTTCAGGCCTACCTGCACATGTGCTCATGCTTATACCTGTTGTCCATGCCTTCCTATGTGTCAGCTCAGACCTCTATGGTCCTTCCTGAGGCTTATACAGCCTGGCTGAACATCTACTGCACTGCCAGATGCATGTACGGCCTACCCAAACCCGGTACTACATTGTCTGCGCATCTGTCTGAGCCTATACAGCCCTGCCCATGCCTCAAAATGTAAATTGTACCTTCCACCTGCAGCCTATACAACCCTGCCCACTTCTTGAAATGTGCACATGTAGCAGATTGTATTTGCGCCTCAAAACAGTACCTATGCCTTAAAATGTGTGTTGTGCTATTGCCGACAGCCCTCTGCAGCCAGCAACCAAGGATTACACCATTCGACTCAAAATTCTTTTTATTTGTTTGATTTAATACTAATTTCTGTCCAAAAATTAAACAATCCCTAAACCAACCTATATTTTTTTTAAATAAAACACTAAACCAGCCTATAAATATTAAATACTAAAAACAGACGTATGTTTACTGTTTGTGCTGATTTTCTCTCCACTTTTGTTGGACTCCTCCGTTGCCCTTCATGTGCCAATCAATCCCTTTGCCACAATCCCTATTAATGTACCCATGCCAAATTTGTTCGTCAAGCATTTCAAATGCCTACTTCTATTGTAGCTCTGATACCATGTTAGTAAATGCAAATAACAGTTGTCTAAAACAAGTACACCAATGATGTGAGAGAAAGAATACAAAATACAATTTATTTTCAAGAAGTACAGTATCTGTGAGCACATAAAGAGGAAACTCTTCATATTCCACTTAAATCTAATAATCTAAAAAAACTCTTCATATTCCACTTAAATCTAATAATCTAAAAGTCATGACATAATGACCAATGTTATCAGAACCGGTCCAGTTCTAGCAAAACTGTCTGGTCCGACCAGTTCGATCCAGTTTTGTACCAAACCGGCCATAAATGCACAAGCCGACTGGTTCCATATGGAACCATACAACCGGCAAGGGGATCACTAAAACTCAAATTTGAAAAAAAAAATCTCAATAAAATAAATAAGGTACTACACTAAATGGGTTGTGGAGACTCAGCCAGCAACTTTAGACAATGAAGACCTATCTTGGATGGACTTGGACCCACTTCCACAACCAAAGGATCTGAACACTGTTGTTGGACGGCAACCTTCAGGGCCTGGAGAATCAAGCCGAAATCCCATTTTTGAGTCTAGTCGTGTTGAGGATGTAGATGATGATAAGCCAAATGATTCTCTCATATGATTAGATTCTAGAGTCTAGACTAGTGTTGCCAAGAGCTTCCTCCCAGGGACCTCTTCCACCCTGAAACTTCGCTCTGAGTAAGAGCACCCCTAGGAGCACGCTCCTAAAAATCGGGAGTGATCTCCAAGGATACCTACCACTGTAGGGAGCATGGCGCTCGCTAGGACACTCCCGAAGTAGGGAGCATGCTCCCCGGGCGCTCCCTGCATGCTCCCTAAGGCACCTAGATGTTTCCATGGAATGAGGAAAAAATACCTTTTAAAAAAAAACTTGGAGGTGGAACCTAGAGGAAACTTAGGCTTTAGGGGAAAGTAAAGAGAGAAATAAAAGAGATTCTCACCCACTCTTTTCCTCATTACTTTCATCTTTTTGTGTGCTTGAGGTTAGAGTGAGCAACTTGGTCTTCTTGTAGGTTTTTGAGGAAGGCAGATTTATGAGAGCTTGGAGGAGAGAACAAAGGCTACCATCTACCTTGGAGGGAGAACAAAGGCTACCATCTACCACTGCAAATAGTTAGAGAGCTAAAGAGGTATGCCCAAAGCCCATTCTTTGTAGTTTTTTGTATATCCTTGTGTTGTTTCTTTTGGATTTTTCCTCTTCTCCTACTCTTTCCCATTCCTTCTTCTCCCACATTTTATTGTAGGTTGTTCATCTAAGACTTGAGGAAAATGATCTTCTTGTGGTTTATGGTTCCATTTTTTATTCTCATGGTCTCGGTGGGGAATAGGCATGAGAGGGACAAAGAGGATAGTGGTCATACTCATAGTGACCCATTATATGAAGTTGAGTAAGGATTGGAAGGGGATGAAGGTGGCAATGAAAGTGGCAAAGCTTCATTGACTCCCTTGTAGAGGTTTGTGACAAAACTTGAGGGGGTGGAACCACTAAATTTTTATGTAATCATGATTGTCATCAAGGAAAACCTTATACCAGTTCATATACCCGTGTGAGGAGGCATCTTTGTGGGGTATTGCAGAGTGATGAGAATAAGGGGGCCATTTGGGATCTCAATTTGCCCCAAGGTATCAAAGGAAGAAAGACAAAAATACATCAAGATAGAGTAAGTTGCACAAAGAATGCATGGTAAAAACAAAAGGTTCAATCTAATGCATCATCCAAATTTGGTGGCAACACAGTTGCATCCCCTCATGCTACTGGAACCTCGGGTCATGCAAGGGGTGGATCTAAAAGAACTATAGCAGATTTCCTTGATATCGGTGGTAGGGATGAGGTCGATTCAAAAGTGGTGCGGTTTCTCTACGCTTGTGGTGTACCATTCAATGTTCTTCACTCCCCCTATTGGCATGATATGTTCAGGCCATCAACAAAGATGCCAAAGGATACAAGGGCCTCGAGTAAGAGAAAGCTAGAACTGTGTTAATAAATAGGGAAAGAGCTCTGGCATGGTTTATAGATGAGTGGGCGAACTGTGGGGTATCCATTGTATTCGACGGTTGGACAAATCTTAAAAACCAACATTTGATAGATGTTCTTGGTGTTTCTATTAATGGTGCAATGTTTCTTGCAACACATGACTCTTCATTCACTTCATCTACTCGAAACATTTCAAACTCATATTGAAAACCACTAATGATGTTGGTACTTCTAATGAGATTCAAATAATCACTCATAATGCAACAAATTGTAAGAGAACAAGAAAAATCATTGAGTGGGTTCATCTACGCATCTTTTGGTCTGGGCATTTGGTGCACACATTGAACCTTTTGATGCATGATATTGTCAAGCATAAAGAATGTGGATGGATTAATTACTTGTACAAGAGAGGGAAGAAACTCAACAATTTGTCATCGGGCATATAAGGGCCAATTACTTTTATGGCACTCACTCTAGGTCTCACACTCATTTGAGCATTTACTAAAGAGAAAACGTTCCAACATCAATCTAAATGAGGTATTGCTCCTACATCAATGTAAGATCATAATATATATATATGGAACTTTAGCACTAAGGAAGATTTGAGTTCACACTCATGCATTATAGGGCATTTAAATTATTATTACTGATTCTATACAAGGTATTCAAATGTATGATCTATATTAACATTAATTCTATATAACAAGGTATGTACGTTTTCTTTAAAGATTGCATTGCATTGATACAAACAATTTTTCAAAACATCATTTAGACAAAAATTAAAGGACGAGAAAAAGAATTATGATGTCTCCAACAAAGTTATTCCATGGAAACACATAAGACTAACGTCCTATTACCTCATAAGCCTAAAATGAAAAAATATAATCCTCCCTTTATTTTTTAATTTTTTAAATTCTATGCTTTTTCATGTTTACTTGATTGAATTTTTTGGAGGATAAATCCTCATGTTGTTTCCAACAGATCAAAAATGAATCTTGAGCAATTCCTCAAGCGTTTCCAACTCATAAACAGATATATCCCAAATACCAGACACATTTGGATCCGAATCCAAATTTGATCCACAAAAATGCAAATCTTGGATTAAACCCAAGCATATCCAGTAACATGTGAATGGTCTCTAATAAGACACAATGGGTCACCATCAAGAAGTGACTGATCAAGGCCTCCAATCAATATTTGACCAAGCATTCCCTTCACCTAGTTCATCATTTTGTCTCAACTCTTTCTATTTTTTTTTTTATTTTTTTAACAGTAATGGTTAGAGGATTTTTGTATTAAAAACAGTGGACATGCCACTGGGTTCGATACATCGATAAAGATTTTCTTGTAAACAGGAAAACAAATGCTTGAAGATCCTAACACGGGACAAAGTCTGGGAACCAAACTATTTTAGCGAGCCAGAACGGCTTCACATCATTACATCATTTCTAACTTGGAAGCTTTTTTTCTTTTTCGACATCGTCCGCCATTCACTGCTTTGGTCGTGAGATTGACTTTCCGTCGGGCCTAGAGGGTCTTCTTCGTCAGCTAGGTCTGCCCAGCATGAGATTCGAGGTTCTGGCTGGATTGGCGACTTGGGAGTGACTTTTTCCTTAGCTTTCCCTTTAGCGGGGGTTTTGGTTTCGGCTTCAGCTTCTGCTTCAGCTTCTGCTTCTTCTGTCGTTCCATGGGCCTTACTTTCAGAGTGTGTCTCCGTTGGAGCCCTCGTTCATCAGGTGGGTCTTTGGCTCTTGGACGACCTTTTTCCAGGTAGTTTTTCATAATTGCGGGCTATGTGCCCCGTTTCGAAGCAGTTCCTACACCTGAAACTAAGATACTCATAGTCGAGTTTTTGGTTCCTTGAGTAGTCCTTGCCTTGAAGAATTATTTCAGCTAGGAAACCTTTGGTGAAATCCATTTCTACACAGATTCGAGCGAAGGTGGAGAGGGTTGGCTTGGAATCGGGGCTTCTGCAGAGGAACTTGCCAAGGCCATTGCCAATAGATTGAAGAGACTCATCCCCCCAAAAATGCAGGGGCAAGTACAAAAGTCTCACCTAGACTGGAGCTGAAGAGATACAGTCCGTGGAAGGGTCGAAGGCAGGGGTCCATAGTTGCATGGACATGCCTGCTCTGCCCCAGAACCACGACTCGGAGTTAAACACCTTGTCTCTATCGCTTGTAGATTCGAAAACTACCACAAAAAACCCCTTTGCACAAAGGCAGGTAATGACTTCTCCATCTAAAAGCTGGTACCAGTCGGAAGAGATCCAGGAGAGGAGCTCCGGAAGATTGGGCCAGAATCCGTTAAACCTACAAACCAAAGCGTGCTTGCTGTAATGACGAGCATGAGTTAGGGCTTCCTGTGGCATTTGAATGGAGATTGTCGGAGCTTCAGGAACTGCTACATGCAGCCCAAATGGGCGACCCTGACGAGAGGTAGCCTCAGGGGCCACTGCAGGCAGACCAGAGGGGTTTCCCTGGCGTGAAGCCACCTCTTTGAAGGAGGGGGCCAGAACCGGAGGGAGGAGTCCTGAAGTCGTCGCCGACAAAGCACCAGGGGAAGCACATCCTTGAAGGGGAGAGAGCGGCCCGAAAGAGGGAGCCGAGGCCGAGGGAGGAAGGCCAGCAGCCGCCGCCGCAGCAGCAGGAGGGGCGTCGCCGTGCTGAGAAGAACGCGAGGGGGAAGTCACCATTGGTACCTAAGGAGATCTGCGGCAACTTCGACGGAGGAAGATGGAGGGCAAGAAGGCCACAGGGCCGACGACCTACTGGAGAACCAGGAGTGCTCGGGGATCCCTAATCCCTACTCGCTCGTTTTGTATGAAGACATATCCCTCAACTCTTTCTATTGTTATGTTCATCTTGTTCAATCATTCTTCCTAATCCATTTTGATGTCACCTCTAACCATGTTGATTTGAGAACTTAAGTATCTACACAGTTAAAAACATGTCATTATTGTTCTTGCTTTCCACATTGTAACCGGATTTGCCTTGCCTTGGAAATAAAATCTCTACTCCGATACCTCTTGTAATGAACCTGTATACAAACGGGCGCATTACCACCACAAACACATATACTGGGTCAAAATAATGCAATGGTATTGTAATGTTCCTGACTTGGCTAGTCTAGGAAACGATGCTAATGTGTGTGTAGGATCAAAGGTTTACAACATATAAATGATCATACAAATAATAAATGCGACAAAGGACTGCAAG
>JZKD02S1678817.1:399132-418633 GCA_000966675.3 Picea glauca
TAACACCTGTGACTGGAGTGACCTCTAGTAACCCTGTTTACCCCTCTTTGGCCCTGGCTATAGTCTAACGGGGTGGTTTAGACCATTAAGCCTCCTCTTCTGGAGCTCCTATTTGTAAAGGGACATTACAAATATGATAGATGCAAGCTCAAAAATAACAAGAGTAAGAGCCAAAAACGCAAGAGTATCTACCGAAACCTACACACCTAAGAATGGATTGCACCTGTAAATCCTAATGTTGCAGAGGAAAGCTCTCCAAAAGTAATAAAGTTGAATAGATAATTAAAAATGATATGAATTACAAAATAAAGTAGGGACACCCCCTTATGGAGAGAGAGAGAGAGAGAGACTAACTTAAGCACAAGTTACTAATAAGAGTACTTAGGCCCTTATTACATGAAAGCCCTATTTTAAAGCATTGAAATATGACACCTAAAAACCAAAACATTATTACAAAATAGACTGTTACATACAATACAACATGTGTATTTAGAACGTAATGCATAATATAGATGTTGGGTTAGGTATGCAATAGGTCATGTCACATGGTAAAAAGGCCATGATTCCTCATTGACTTTGTTTTCATCCCAACATATCCAGGAGCTCAAACATAATCAGCATTGATAGGACACTTGTCATTGAGGAGAGTTTGAGTAATTCATGATTGAGGAAAAGACAAATTGTACTTGTTGCAAGAAGCCAATGTAGCAAATTCTTATAAGGAAGCATATAGTTAGTGAAGCGATAGCCTCACATAGTATGAGTATCGAAGAATTAGGGAAAATGGAAGAAAGGTAATGCTTGAGGAATGTGAATGTTGTAAGGACAAAGTGAATTTAGAGAATGGTCTTTTCCATTGAGAAATCAAAAAGTACAAAACGTTTACCCCAACTTGCTTTCAAGTGATTGTGGATGAAACACTAATTGTGCACATGCTACACAAGGATAGCTTAAGCCCAGTGGATGGGAAGCCCAACGAAGCACACATTAGCTAAAGTTGAAGCAATGAAGGGACAATATGACCAAAGGACACCCAAGCATATGTAGAGAGCCCAGGATATGTGGAAGGCTTGAAGGATGGCATCTTGCATGTGGACTAAGGATAGTATGGTGATGAAACTTGAAAGGTGATTGACTAACAATGATGGCCTATAAGTGATACATAGCCTATCCAATGAGGATGGCTTCATCAAAGTGGGCATCCTAGATGCACTGGCCAAAGTGAAGAGGGCATAATACCCGAAGAAGATGGCTTACATAGAAAGAAAAAAATTGCATGCTCAAAGAGGACATCCTATCCAAAAAGGACATCCTATTTAATGAGCAAGTATTGAGAGATTAGGATGTTGTGTGTAGGAGGGACATCATGAAGAATGATAATGACAATTCACATGTATAAAGAGGAAGGCATCATCATGCAAGGTGAGGAGCATCTGCAAGAGCAAGCTGTCATCTTGTAGGGTGAGGATAATCTACAAGAGAAGATATTATTAATTCCAACAAAATTTCAAAACAATGCTCAAGTCCAAACGAAGACTTAAAAACAACCAAATAGAACACCAAAGTAGGAATTGTAAAATAAGTGTCATGCTCTCTAAGGGGATTGTCTAAAGAATTGTCCAAGCATAAGAATGGATATGTGGAGGCGCCATGTTTCACTAGGGATCAATTGGCAAAATCATTCATGAGGATGAATATTTATTGACAGGAAGGCATCATGTGTCTGATGGCAATAGTTAATGGAGTACACATAGCAGAAAAACAAAGGGAAAAACCTAGTTTCTTTCCTCCTTTTTCTAAAGACCGAGGTGGAAAAATTTTGAGGGAGGAAGTTTAAATGATGGACATCTCATATAAAATCAAACAAGGGTAAGCTAAAATTGAGGATGAGCAAGAGGGTAAAGCTGACAAGCAAAAGGACGAAAATGCATACATAGTTGATAGAGATGACTGAATAAGATGGAACGAACAAGACATCCACATGTAAGAGTGTGGCCGAAACTGAGAGCTAGGATGATAACAAAAAAGAGAGGAAACTCTGAGGCAAAACTAAGAAGAGAGGAGAAGATAAGCATTAAGTTTTGAAACCAAAGGATGAAGATAAGCACGAAGATGTAGAGCCAATTGATGAAAATGAGAACGTAGTTAAGTAAGACAAGGTGTTGCAAAAGGTTAAACTAGAGGGGCTTCCACAATCCCCTTCCAGTAAACCTATTATGATGGAAACCCAAGTAATAGAAATTGATCAAGTAATGTGTGCTTTAGTCCTGACTCCTATTAAAAAGAGAGAGGAATGGGAAGAGTAGGGTCATAGTGAAATTTTGCCACCAACTAAATTTACATCTGTGAATCTAAGTATAGGCAGAATGGGGGCTTGTGAATGTTTTTAGGGAAACATAGTTGCGGTGATCTCCCGGATCCTTTTGTTAAACACATGGATAATCTAATGTTATAAGTGGATTTCTATCAATATGAAGTAAAAAATGGATAAGTTCCAAAACATAGATTGTGAGAACCATTTTGGGATGGGGGTATTACAAAAATTTCATTAAGAACATTGCCAAGAACAATCGCCCCCTCAACTAGTTACTAAGTAAAGAAGCCCCATTCCAATGGGATGAAGCTCAACAACTAATAATCAAAGATCCAAGTATAGATTTGATGTATGACGAGCCTATGAAACTACAGAAGAAGTAGTTTAGATGTAGTGAATACAAAATATTTCTTGCTTGTTGATGCTGCTGCACAAGATATGCATTGAGGTCACAGTGACTCGAGAGTGAGAACAGCCCTTTAACATATTTATTTATATAGATCTGTATTATCATACAGTATCAATCATTGTATCTCTGACAATAACACACAAATATCATTTATTTTTCCTACCACCAACCAACTCAAACCCATGAAGCAAAAGTATCAACGCAATACCCAGAGAGCAAATATTTTACATCATATAATTCACATTATGTCGAGATCATAGTTTAGAATGATAATTTCAGTAAGGGTTATATGGAAACAAAGAGTCAATGTACTTCAATACTAACAGTCCTCTCTGCAGATAACATGTCGTATCTAAAGCATGGTTACCAGACTCAGTTTGATGAAAAATTCAACACCTTGGCTCGACAAACAATCAGGGAAAAAATAGAGCAAAAATGAGATAAAAAAACTTACTTCCTGGGTTATAACAATCAGGGAAAAAATAGAGCAAAAATGAGATAAAAAAAACTTACTTTCTGGGTTATATAAATAGGGGTGAGTTTTTTTGAGATGTCCACCAGTCAAGCTTGTTAACCCATCAGCAACCTACTGAGAACTTGTGGCTTGGAGTTTGACCAATAACGAGTTAAACTCACAAACCAAGACTTTGACTTACCACTGAGATAAATGAGCCCATTTTGGCAAGGGAGCCAAGTTTTGACCTGCAAGTCTAGGTCAAACCCAGTGGGTCTGGAAACTATGATCTAAAATCCTTTCAAATGGCATGTGACTAAAGGAAAACTGCATGGTTAAATTAGACAATCTTGCTCTCCCTTTGAAACTTAATCACAGAGACACCATTCTCCAGACCAAACACAATACAATACAGGAAGAAAAGAAGGGAAAGATTTTGTAAGCTATGCAAGGATGTAGCCATACGAGGTGTTAAAGGAGAAGCATCGCATAACATCTGAAAAACCACTGAATTTAACTTTAAAGTTAACATTAAAAAATTACCATGTTGCTAGAAAAGGAGTAAACCAGCATCTTTTCCTTTGATTCTAAGCAATAAGCATGGCACCCAAAATGTGCTAAACTCATTTTCAATTGAAGAGTTCAAGACATCTTCCTAAACTAGACCTGGAATGTATTCAAAATGAACTAGATTGACTCAAACATGCATAAGTATTATAAATAGGACTCAAGAAATGCAATGTAATCCAAAATCAAAATATGGCATCTTAATGACAGCCAGTTCCCTGACAGAGGCATTGAATGCTTTACACGTGTTTTTGTGGATTATAAATTGCTGGTTCTTCATAACGCTTATGCATGTGCATTCTCTATATATTCTAAGGCAATGGGCAGAAATCTACCGGGTAAATCTCCAAGTGAGCTGGCCAGGTTGATAATTTTTTTTTCCCAGGTCGAACCGTTTTCACCATACGATCACAACGCACAATAAGATTCCTCCTCAAGAGAAGATCCCCAATATCTTCAACTTCTAGTGATGAGTACTCTGTTCCCAATAGTTCCTTGAGATCTACATGTTTTTTGAAAAAGGAAACAAAGTCCTTTCCACGGAAATATTCAACTCTTGTCTCTCTTAGAATGGCCCATCTTGACTCTAGTTCCTTGTGGTCTCTTATTTTTTCAGCATATGCTCGAACTAAATCCACGTTTTTCCCCTGCTTCTGCAAAATAAATTATAATTCATTAAGAAAAAACAGTGAAAGTGAGAAAACAAAATTTAAGAAATTATAACACCATGCCAGCAAACTTCCAGCTAGGATTTGTTTATTGTCAACCATATTCTAAATCATCATAATTGAACAAACAAACAAATCTCCAAGAAGAATATTAAAAATTCCAGCAAAAGGGAAGATACATGAAGCACATAAAATATTCAAATGTTTTAATGTAGTAACAAAGAGTCTGTCCACTGATATACTCAACAACAACTAGCACTATAAACATCATAGAGTGAAAAATAGCCTGTCATATTGGTAACCAGCAATGCAGTATCAATAGATTACTGTACAGCCTGATTCCTACCATTACCATTATTAAAATAATAACTTTAAACTGAAGCAACTACTCTTACCTTGAAGCTAGACCACTCCATACCAATTATGTAATACAATTAAGGACATGATGAGTTGCAAAGCAGGACAGCATTACATTAAGCAGCAGTAACTATGATAACACGGTAACCAGCATACATTGGGACAAAAAGAGGATACATGCATTAATTGCAAGGTACTAATACAGTCAAACACTTGCAAGGTACTAATAGCACAGGTTTTATCAACCCCCCATCATAACACCAGTGTTGTTTCAGCCCTCTGGACTAGATAAGAGGTAAAAGCAATTCAGTTAAAGCATCCTGGATCTCTTAAACTGAACATAACTATTAACAACCTTCTGATTTCATAACTATCTTATCTCAATGCACAGTTCCTTCAGTAGTTGTGGATGTTCAGGTAAAAATAAATGGAATGTTTGAAAAAAGTTTGAAAAAAGACAATTGTACACATTGCCTAGTGCCATCCTACCTTGATATAAGCATCAGAGAACTTGCTTCGTCGGCACACTGTGCCAGCCAGTAAGATAATCCTCCTGTCAAAATCCTAGCAGCCTCCCACAACATCCTGGGAAGCTTAATATGTCTTCATGCAACTGCGACATTACCAGTAGTTCAGCTGAAAACTGTTCACCACTGGTTCATTCTTAACCTTTGCTTGACATTACCCATATTCAGCTAAGCCCTATATATATTGATGAAGATGGTTATTTTGTCATCTTTTTCTTCTAATTGAAATATTGGTTGGCTAGTTATTTAAAATGTTAAAATTCGAAGATGATGAAACTGAGGAATGTTCACAGAGTGGTCAAGGAGCATTCTATTGTAGTCCTGAGATATTAGGTAGCTGCGTTATGAAAGGCAATGCAAATAAGTTAGATGTGTCAAAATATGTTATAGTTCGTACACACAACAATTGCAGTTGTCAACTATCCGTGCACCTGTTAAATTTTCAAAAAATGCAATTGATTAACCATAGCTTTGTCAAACATGAGCTTCTATGCTTCCTACACAGAAATTGCCCTTTCGGTGGATTTTTCAAGTTCTCACCTAGTCTCCAAATTTTTATGCATTTCATACAGAACTCATTCATGGCCTGAAAGCAAATGGCATTCCAAGAGACCAACAAAGTTACGGTCATTTGAAGGCAACCATTTTCTAGATCAAAAATTCTTGAAATTAAGAAGACCACAACAAATCTGCTTCATCTTCACCATCTAATTTGGAGGTTTTTTGTATGGCTATTTATTATAACAAGCCACCTACAATGACAATAAGCCCAAGTAACAATGCCACATGCAGTCAGCAAACTCACCAATATTAACTGTTGCCAATAGAGCTTCCATTACATGTCTGGCCAACAAATTTTTCTTACTAATTACAACTCCTCAGCAACCCCAGTCTATCCCTAGTAGCAAGCAATCCAACATATTCAAACCAATCCATAACAGCATTTATTACCTATCGCTTGCTCTGGGGTAAAATACCCTTCAGTGAGCTACCACCTTCAGGAATCAACAGCCCTCATTATTCTTTTACTAATCTTCACTATATATAGGTGATGATAGATCTGATGAGTTGTTGGATCCATGGTTAGTGAGCCAAGACTATTGTGTCTTTTGCTGTATGAAAGAATGGAGATGAACACCAAGTGACACTGAGATTTTGTGTTTTTTTCCGCATGGGAGATTTGATGATGGGCACACTCTATTCCCTCAATTAATTTATCCAGTAGAACAGATGATTCACTAATTCTTGCAGAGTCCAAGTAGGTTGCAGTGCATGCTAACACTTCTTTCTATCTGTACAAAACTGCTATCTTGCACCGAGTTTCAGGAAAAGAGGTGCAGGGGGAACAAGGGATGAGTTTCAAGATAGGCAGGAAGGTACCCTCCAATCTCCAGGGGGAAGGGGAATGGAGACAACAAAATATTATATATATATATATATATGAAATAGTAATGACAGTGCGAGAAATGATCCATTAAAAGATTTTTTTCACTCACATCTTTGAATTTCATTAGCTGGTAGATATTGACACTCTAGAAGCCTCTGCCACCTGGAGCAACAATCAACCATGGGGCAATGCTATTGCTAAAAGATTAGATAGGATTTTTGTAAAGGATAATATTCTATTCTCTTTGGACTGTCTCAGTGCTACTATTTTGAAAACTCGTGGATCTGATTATTCTCCTGTTGTTCTGGAGATGAGAATGGGAAGGCAGAAAATTGCTTCTCCTTTCAAGTTAAACCACCACAGACTTGAATGTGGGAATTCCAATCACTAGTACAGTCAAACTGCATCATTTCAATCCTGAGTTGGAGGATGGAACCATGAAACAGTTGCAGGATAACCTCTAGAGAATGAAGGCTCTCATTAAAACATGGGCCAATAAAACGTTCAGTGACTCCAAGGCTCAGCTGAGGACTGTGGAACAGAGGCCAGAGGAATTAAATTTCTATCTACTTCAGAAGGTATCCTGGTGGAAATGGAGAGATTGGAAAATGAGAAGCAAAGGCCGTCTGCAATTGGAGGCAAAATGCTGACAGAAGAGTAGGGCAGTCTGGTTGCAAGAAGATGATGAAAATACCTTTTTTTTCATACAAAAACAGTGGTCACCAAAGCTCCAAATACCAATTGGTGGGTAAGGGACAGGGAAGGGAATGCACCTTCTTTCAAGACATTTCTAAGGAGGCATCCTGATACTACAAGTCCATCTACACTAAACCAAGAAGAGAAAACATAAGGGTTATTTTGAGTATTTTATCCTTTGCCAGTGTTACAACTTACAACATAATCTAATACCCACAGAAGTGTAAAGTTTCAAGTACCAAAGTGCTAGCCTTGTGTAACTCAGGAAAGCTGCCCACTGTCACCTCAGCAGCTCTTCCCCACACTTTAGGTTGACTCTTCTCTAACACAAGGGGGGCTTCCCTAAGGTAGGATTGTTAAGGCTATCAAGTGGATGCTCAAGGTGAAGTGTGAAGAGTAAGCCTTAACAAAACAAAGGTTGTAGTATTTGGAAGGAAATGGAAATGGGGAAAGGGATATGGAAAGAAAGGAAAGGAAGAAGAAGGGAACAAGGAAAGGAAGAAGATGTGCGACCTGTGACTATCAAACTATGGGCTAATGGAGTGATGAACTATTGCGTGAAATGAAAAGACTAGTTTGTCACAATCAACTACTTTGGTAGGCTACACGGTAAAAGGGGCTAGTTTGCCATATTCAACCATCAAATGGATGAAAGAACTATTTGAAACATTCATCACTTAGGTGTGTACTTACAGTAAAAGGAACTCCTTTGATGCAATTTACCCCTAAGTGTTTGCTGAAAATATGCCATAGAATCAAGTCTTAGAGGGCTAGGGTGCCACTCATCAATACAAATGTGAAGGCGCTGTTTTATGGCTGAAATATACTTCCAAATCTGCAACTTAGTTGATAGAAGAATGGAAAACAAGTGCAGAAATAAAACGGAAAATAAACAAGAGGAGAACCTCCTCACGTTGCTTATTCCTAAATGAATATTGGATTCATTATTAAGCCCTCACATAAGTAAGGCAGCAAGAAGATTCTACAACATATAAACAACTATTGAAGAGCATAACAAAACCATACAACAAAGTAGATCTATACCTCAATGCTTCATTAATCTTCAAGCTTGATACACAAGAGAGCTCCACATCAATTATCTCCAAACTCTACAATCTCCAACCTTCTCCACTTCTCCAAATCCACAATCACAAATTCCCCATCGCCAATTTACCAAAATGAATCCAGAGAAAGCTCCTCTTTTGTAAAGGTAGCTTAATCTCTCTCTCAATAAAATAGAATATTTGCTAACTAAGTCCATGACAAGTCAAAGAAATAATAAAATAATGGATTAGTTAGACTTATCCCCATCATGGTTGACCATATCAAGTAGAACAATGTGGCCTTCATCCTCTCCAAGAGAGCACACCCCATCCAAAAATATGAAGGAATATACAATAAATCTCCAAGAGAGAGGGCGCATCACTAAAAATAGGCTCATTAACCAAGTAAAGATGTGACAAGGTCCACATATAGTGCGCCCTCCAAGATGCATGCATGCAAATACAATAAAAAATTTCTTGACATAGGATAAATGTGCTCAAGGTCCACCTAGAAAACTTCTCCACGTGCACCCTCCAAGATGCATGAGTGAAGACACAATAAAATATTCTCCCCTAGGAGAGCACTCCATAACCACCATCTCGAAATAGTAATGTGGTCCACAAGGTGCATGAGCAAGTGTGCAACCACTCAAACATGTGAATCCCAAGGTAGGGCGCTCCAACCAACTCCATGTATAAACTACAAGGTGCCAAATAGATGGAGAGCTCCACAAAGAAGAGAAGTGGTCAAACCTCCCAAAATGGCAAGTGTCTTCAAGGGCTCTCTCTCCAATGTGCAACCACCTCCTCAATAAATAAATAAATAAGCTCCAAGGTGGTTACAACTCCTCAAAAATTGTGCAAGGAGTCAACAACGATAAAATAATGAATGCTCAACCAATTCCACATGGGTTCACCCTAGATAAGTGTGCCAACCTCCTCACACAAATGAACAAGAAGAGGGCACTCAAACAAAGAAAACAAACGGTTGAACATGTGTCAAACATAACCACTAGGGCAAGGGAACCCACATAACTAGCTCCCAGCACAACTTCCAATGTACAAAAACCCTCCAAAAACAGTGTCCATCGTGCCATAAATCCACATGCAACCCAACAAACACCAAAACCAAAAGGATGGCCCCTCCACTCAAGCACATAATAAGAAACTAATGTGATCTGCCTCAACATGTGTGCCAACAAAGGGGTGCGCTCCATCAAAGTGTTGTACCATGCAAAATAAAGTTGTTCTCCTAGCAAAGCTTCACCATGGTACAAAGATAATACCAAAACATAAGCTCTACCTAGGGCACACCACTACCAAGGGATTAAACATCAATAATACATCAAACCTCTGGAAAAGGCTAGATCATCATGAAAGCATATGTATTACCCCCAAAATACAAATAAATATGAAGATACCTCCAAATGTGTGCCAATAAGGGGAGCACTCCACCTATGTCAATGTTCCATGTCATAATAAACCCATCCAAGTGTTAATAACCCCCAAATAGACTAGGGCGCTCACAACATAAGCTCAACCCAAACTCAACCATGCTAGATAAAACCATTGAAGGACAAGGAAACATCGACGTGTGAGGAGCAATAACTAATCATCAAAACTTAGGGAAACCTTTAGTTGATGTGTTCCCTATCCCAAAATGCACCAAGGGTCAATCAAATATGTGAGCAAATGCTAAGCAAAACCCCCCAATGCTAGATGTGATCCTCCAACCACTAAAAACATGCCATACCACCATGATGAACATATGCATCAATAATTACTAGGGTGTTCCATCAATGAGAGCCATAACATCCCACATCATCATCGTCCAACCCCTTGGGGGTAGAGAACCATCACACATGTGTGCAAGGAGTAATACCATGATACTTATATAAGTCATATAAAGTACCAAGTATCATCATCAACTATCCACTAGCATGTTGATTCGTTAACAAAAGATGTGCAACCATGAAGAGAGAGAACCAAGCCATGACAATCCATCACAAAGGAGTAATGAGTATCCTCCAATCCAAAGTACTCAAGCAACCCAATTGAAGTACCATCCTCATGAAGCTAACATCCTTCAAATGCCTATAATGTGTGATGAAAATCACATGTGTAGTATGTTGATTTTTTTATATGAGATGATATGATAGATTTATTATTACAATGATGAATGTGCCAAATATATAGAGAACCTAAAGGCACATATGGTGACCATCCATGAAAGGATGCATCTCTAATAATTATAATAACTATTTATTATTATTATTATTATATATATTAATAATATTATTAATAATTAATAATTATATTATTAATAATTAATAATTATATTATTAATTATTAATCTGGGAGAATGTCTTCCTTCCCGATGTTGTCCAAACATCAACACTCCCTCTCAACRAGGGAGACATTCTTCATCATGTCATGCTTGTCTCAGAAGTATACAAACTTCGCCCTRGACTCATGACACATGTCTGTCAGTCTTGGGAGATGTCTCTCTTCCACCTTAACCGAGGGGAAACTCCCTCTACGGCTCTCCCTCTGAGCCAAAATTCAAATCACCATGACTAGGACAAAGACCACACCAAGGTCATTCACCATAGGTACACTCCTATGAGTGAATGTTAGCCCCGGTGCTAATTGACACGTGGAAAGCACCTCGAGCCCATATTATTCCTTGTCATGATCAAGTAAGGACTACGCCTGGGCCCATTTACCACAAGTACACCTTTGTGATAAATGTATCCCATCTTCGTTGGTATGCAGCCAAATCTAGGAGAGGGTCTGCCCGATGCTTTCTCGGGACATTAACCATAGGAACAGCCCTGTGGGTGAATGTCTACCCAATGTTTCCACGCACTGGAGGAACATCAGCACATCGAGTCTCCTATTCTTTGAAGACTATGCTTGGGCCATTCACCACTGGTCAAATCACCATGACCAATCTTGGGAGAATGTCTGCCCGATATTGAAACATCAACATCATCATCATCAACTGCCACAACCTAGTCAGTATCCTGACACATGATACATCATACAACATCAACTATCTAAGCCACACTCTATCTGAGTAATCTGGGCATGATGTTGCAAGTATCAAGTGTTGTACACTCAACTCAGTATCCCTAGGCTACAAAGACCATTCTTCTTAATCCAATCACTAACTGTGACACAAGAAGAATGTTCGTCTTGTATCTCCCCACTCTGGTCACTATTGTGAACTCAGGGAGAAGAACCACTCTTCCCACTCTGGTCACTACTGTGAACTCAGGGAGAAGGACCATTCTTCCCACTCTGGTCACTACCTGTGAACTCAGGAAGAATGTACGTCATGGACCATTCTCTCCACTCTGGTCACTACCTGTGAACTCAAAGAGAATGTTTGTCCATGGTACAAACCTGGACCATTCTCTCCACTCCGGTCACTACCTGTGAACTCAGAGAGAATGTTCGTCCATCAACACTCCCTCTTACACTTGTCAATGAGCCTTTGTTGATGTAATAATCTCCGGCATGCACCCAGTTGATGTATACTTCTCCTCACATTCACTTCTAGTTAGTATAGATTGCTCCAACCTGGAGTAGGCATGTGATAGCACCTCGAGTCTCTAAGACTATGCTTGGACCATTCATCACTAGCCAAGTCAGCATGGCTAATACTGTGAGTGAATGTATCATCCTCCTTAGCCAAGTCAACATGGCCACTCTAGGAGGATATTTGCCCGATGTTAATAGTTGGAGAACATCAATGCCCTAGGCCATTCACCACTAGCCAAATCAACATGGTTAATCCTGTGAGTGAATGTATCATTCTCCTCGGTCAAAGCAGCATGACCACTCTAGGAGAATATCTGCCCAATGCAACCACCTAGAGAAACATCAACACCTCGAGTCTTTTCCACTCCTTGTCAAATCAGCATGACTAAGGAGAAAGACTATGCCTAGGCCATTCATCACTAGCCAAGTCATCATGGCTAATACTCTGAGTGAATGTATCATCCTCCTCAAGGTCTAGCCTCCTGTCTATCAGTCCTGGAGGACGTCTCTCCCATCTGAATCTGAATCTGAAGAGGAATCCTTTCTGAATGAAAGTCTCTAAGCAACTAACTCTCTCTTAATCCCTGCTTCCTTGCAAAAACCACTGAAGTCAACGGAAGTATACTCTCCTCCATTATTTGTCCTTAAAACCCTGATCTTCTTCCCTGTCAAGTTCTCTGCCTGAGAAAAAAAAGCAGTCTTCTTTAATCGCTTTTCAATAGCCATCCCCATAGTGGATTACCAAACCGTCAACGAACGTTCCAACTTGGAATACCCATGATGCAGTGTGAATGCACCACATATAGCAACTGCAAGAAGTCCCCGGTTTCTACGCCAATCATACACTTTGCATCCTGGCCTTCGATGCCCATCACATCGAACTCTCGTTTAAGGGTTATTGTGGCGACCGGATCCATAGTCACAACACACATGTCATCCCAGTGGTGAACATTTGAGACGATTAGGTCACCGCAACCTGCTAGAACAAGATAGAGAGTTAATACTACCGTCATATTCAAAACTCTAATAGAGCGGTATGAATTCGGTGAACACTGGTATTCAAAAAGTTGATCAACTTGAATGAAATCGAAGGGATTCAATGGTTATCCCAGTGGAAACGTTTTCGCCATGAATGTTAATGCCTCCATGATGGCCTAACAGACGTACATCACGATGATTCTTAGTTTCCAACATAACTTTTAAATCAAAGTTTTGACAACGATGATGTACTTCGTATCTAAAGAAGATGGTGTACTATGGCCAGATTGAATGCCTTCATTTTTATCCTAGGATTGATGATCTCAACCTCTCTCGCAACGGCACTGATGTCGTCAACCATTGCAGCAGCACTAAATAAATAGTTGGTTCAATCATCGGCAACACCATCACCAAATTCTACTCCTTATGCCACTACCCCCACATCCACCGTGAAGCTACACCACCTTTAGAGGGTCATCAAATTTCAGTCCAAACGTGGGGACATTGAATCCGATTAGAACCCACGCCAACACTCAACTTCTCTTAACGCATTCTCGTCTTCTCCCAACCACGTGCTTGGCCCATCTCTCTGTGCGTGTGGACAGAAAACATGGCTTGCAACCTTTCATACCCCGATTAATCTTGCGTGCTTCCTTCATGATTTTAATATGCACAAAAATCTCTCTCATTTTCCTAGGCCCTCCGGTGAAGGAGTCTAACCCAGTCTCACTCTCATACCATGTTGATTTTTTTATATGAGATGATATGATAGATTTATTATTATAATGATGAATGTGCCAAATATATAGAGAACCTAAAGGCACATATGGTGACCATCCATGAAAGGATGCATCTCTAATAATTATAATAACTATTTATTATTATTATTATTATTATTAATCTGGGAGAATGTCTTCCTGATGTTGTCCAAACATCAACATAGTCCTCATGTTATATGAGGGGTAACACAGTCTACAATCAAATCAAACTACATAATCATCTGAATCTAGATCCTCTACATTCTCTACATGAGTATGCTCAACAACTTGACTCGATGCCCCTAAAGGCCCAACACCAATGCATATAAATTGTAACCTAAGGCAATGGAAGTTCTTGCTAGTCCATCTAGGATAGAGTGGGATTATATAGCTATGTTAGCAAATCCATTTGGCTCGAGGGCTAGATCCACTGATCCCCGAATCAAAAATGGATTCAAATCCAAATCCACTGACATCTGCTTAGGATTCGCTCCGTGACACTAGCATGTAATCTCATATATGAAACGTGGGCGTCGTGTACTCTGAAACATCCAAAACGGGAAAAGTTAGTCAATGTCGTATAGTGCAGAACGAGAAGAGCAGTCCACGCCAAGATTGTTGGGAGTGGGGAGCGGAATCAGGAAGCGGGAGCGAGGATGGCAATTTTCAAAAATTTCCGAGAGCAGGAGGGTTTCGAGAGCATTTTTATATAATACATAAAAAATATATATATTGATGCATATATATAAAAAAGCATGTAGAATGTCGAATCAATTGCAAAAAACATGAAAACATAGATATAAGATCATTTAACTAATTGATTAGTGATGATCATTAAAGCATCAACCATTTAGTACACATATAACATCAATCATAAACATTTGTCATCAATAGATTGTAACAGACAACGTCAACCACAAAATGAAATAGACTCTAAAGCATCATATTCATTATCAAAGAGTTGTAAGATTCAGTCAATAGTTCAAAACTTCAAAATTCAAATTTCAAACTTCAAAGGTAAACTATCAAATAATGTTCATAAGTTCATAACTTCGTAACTTCATTGTTTACAGAACAAGCCATAATAAAGAGTCAAGACAAAGTACAAAGTTCTAGAGACTACTTCTAAACATGAAACAATAAAAGAGATTTAGTATATAGTAGCAAGTACTAAGTACTATGCTCTAAGTTTTCCTCTTGCCATGAGAAACTTCTAGTTTCTTCTCCTGTGATCTTTGAAGAAGAGTAGGAGTAGGTGCAAGTGATCGTGGAACACGACCAGCAGCTGAACAACCCCCACGTGACAATGGACGTTGTGAAGATAGAGGTAAAATTGATGCATCTGGAATGTTGCTAGTGGATGGGGGTGGCATGTCTCCTCCGGGAATATGATCATCATCATGATCACCCAAAAGTTCTGCTTCCAAGCGCTCTAAAACCATGGCTCCATCCTCCAAATTAGTCTCCTCTGGATTGGTGTGCCAAGTCGTATCTCTTTTACAAAAACCATTCCCCCCTACATCATAATAATTGGACAACAACCTCAAGTTGTAATGCACATAAACCAAGCTTTATGCCCAGTCTACATTCAAGTTGTTTCTCTTTATACTGTGGATGAATCTATAGGTGCTCCAACATCTCTCTGCAGAAGAGGTGTTAACGACCTGAGAAAGCACCTTCACCGCCAATTTATGCAAATGTTTGGTAGAGGAGCCATACATGTTCCACCATTTGATAGAACCCAACCTGTCTCGATCTTTGGTTGCATGCAAGTTACCAAAGACTCCATGCTCACTGGTATTTGCTCAATTCGCTTCGTACTTGAGCACACTCCTCTTCATCAGGTACCAACTTGTCTAATGCAAGCATATATCCATTTTGCACCTCTGGATCTGTGTGTGGTTTTCTCCTTTCCCCACCCCCAGGTGTTGGTTGGGCCAACCAAGATGAAGAATAATATTTTGGGGTAAGGACATATGACAGGGAATGGAGTGGAACATTCAAATTATCCCACCTTTTGACCACAAGTTTATGGATATGATCATACAAGATCGCATCCCTCGGATGAACAATGTCTTTGATTTGGCCTAGCATGTTGTCCATTTGCTCATACACCTCTCCAATCACCGGCTATAATCTATATCTGCAAATTGAATCATACTATAAATGGGTTTAGTAAACTGCAGAATATACCGAACCTATTGCCAAAAATGGCCATCAAGAACTGTAGTCTGTCCTCCACCTCTTGAAAGTCACTTCTCTCAGATGCGGATGTAGCCACGTCTTTTAGATCCTACCATGAATCACTCGAGGCCATACTAGCCAATGCCTCTCTTACCTTCAACAGGCGCCTAAAGGTGAGATAATAGCTAGCAAATCTAGTCTTTGCAATCTTTAGTAACTCCAACTTGGAGTGATTGCAAAAAATGAAGTGGGCCATGCTGCGATCGATAATAAATCTTATCATCTTCTTCCCTCTCCTGTACAAAGCACCAATCCATCTATAATCATGGTCCTTCATTTTAATGATACCTTGCATCAAAAGGTTCATTGTGTGAACCAAACAACCAAACCAAAATATGTTGGGGTACTTATCTTCAATGATTGCTCCTATTGCCTTACAATTAGCAGCATTATCAGTGATGACTTGAATGACATTATAGGGCCCAATCTCTTGAATGGTTTTAATCAAGGCATCTGCAATATTAATACTTGTCTTGTAGCGATATGAGTAGTCATGGGCTGAAAGGAAGACCGCACCACTAGTAGACACACCAAGAATATTTATTAATGGCTCGCCTTTCACATTTGTCCAAACATCAGATACAATTGATACCCCATGTCGGTTCCAATCATTTGTAAATTTTCCTAGAGCACCTTGGATTTTGGCTCTTTCCCTGTCAAGTCCCAAGGTTCTAGCTTTGTCATCCTCGAGGCTCCTATATCCTTTGGGGCACCATTGATAGCTTGGACCATTTCATGCCAATATGGTGAGCAAAGAACATTGAATGGTATACCACATACATAAAGACGAATGCGAAGGCGAGAATGCACTAGCATGGTGGGATGCGGCTAGACCAGTGAACATTCTCTGTGCACTCTCAAGTTCAACCTTTGGCTTTTTGGCTTTGTTTTGTGCTACCTCCTCTTCCCTTTGGTATTTGAGTCTATCTTCAGGATCCACTTTGACACAGGCTCTGATTCCTACATTCTTACCTTCATCCCAGTACATAGTCCCACATAGATGTTTTTTCACACGGCTATAGGAACCTGTGTATTCTGTATGACAATGGTAGCATATAAATTTTGTAGTTCCACCCCCTTTCCCTCCGTTAAGCCTTGTGACATACTTCCACAGAGGTGTGTACTTCTCTTTGGCTTTTTGAAGATCATAATCATCACTATCATTTTCATTGTCTTCAGCCTCTTCCATTCCTTCCTCCTCTCCTTGGTATGTGTTGTCCACTTCTATTTATTCCACACTATCATGGGTATTTCGACGTGAACTTCCCACCACCACCATCATAATAAAAAATGGAACCAAAATGACATACCACATCGACATCATCGTCATCATTGTTGAACCTTGATAATAACTTGCTACCTGCAATAGAATAATGGAGGAGAAATGGGAAAGATTAGGAGAAGAAAACATTCAAATATTCAACATAGCATAATATACTAGTTTACAACACATGCTTTTTTTTTAAAACAAGAAACAAAAATGGGCTTAAGAGCCTACCTCTTTGGCTCTCCAGTGGTGGTTGAATATGATTATGGTAGCCTTCAATCTCCCTTCCAAGCTCTCACAAATGGCAGCCTTCAAAGTTCAATCTCCCTTCCAAGCTCTCCAATCTCCCTATGGAAGCCTTCAATATTCCTTCCAACCTCTCCAATCCCTTCCAAGCTCTTCAATCTCCCTTCAATCTCCTTCAATCTCCTCAAGATCTAGCAAGAACCCTCTCAAAACCCTCTTAGCAAAGATGAGTGAAATGAATGAAATGAGAAATAGAATGAGAGAAAAAGGAGTGAGTGAGTGTTTTAACCTCTCAGTTTAACCCTAGGCTACCTTTCCCTTGGTTCCAACTTCCAAGTCACTCAAAAACCAAAAAAAAAGCCCCAAATCGGCCTCAAGCGTGCAGGTCCACGGAAGTGTTTTTTATGTGAGGAGCGATCGCTCCCCAATATTACATGGAGCATTTTTTCCACTGAGGGAGCGTGCTCCCTAATTTCGCTCCCAAACGGGGACGTTCAGGGAGCGCGCTCCCTGAACGTTGCAGTTTGGAGCACGCTTCGGGAGCGGGGGGCTCCCCTGCAACATAGGTTCAGGAGCGCGCTCCCAGAACACTCTCGTTCAAAGCACGCTTCAGGAGCGGGGGCAAGGGGGGGAGCGCACTCCCCCGCAGCATAGGTCCACACCCAATATAAACTTTACATAAAATATATTATAAGTATATTATATGCCCCAATTACAATAGTTCTAACCATTCTAGACAGATGATGGTGCATTAATATATTAGACAGATGATAATTAATATATTAGATATATTAGATGGTAATTAATATATCATATTATACATTAGATAATGTGTACCATGTTATCTAAATATATTGATGTTAAATATTAATGCATATACATTATCTAAATATATTAGATATTAGTAAATTCATATTAATTAATTCATATCCAATATATTAATTATTTTATATAAATATTACATATTAAAAATATATAAAATTTATATATTTTTTTAATTTTAAATAAAACTTAATTTTAAAAATTAAAGAATATATTTATATTGTCTGTACTTGTCGTTTCCCCGCCGTATCCAAATCCTGGCTTTTCAAAAAACTGGCCGCTCCATATCCATATCAAGATCCGAATCCTGGTAACTTAGTTACACAAATGAAAAGTATGTTTTAGGGCAGTTGTAGAGTTTTTATTTTTGTTTTTTTAATTTTTGGGGGAGTAAGGCTACACCAGTACAGAATAGGTCAAACCAGCCAGTTTCAAAACCAGTTAAAGTGACTGGTTCCAACCAGAAAGGCTAAAACCTGTCCAAACCAGCCACTTACGGTCCAGTTTGGCTGGTTTTGATAACTATGAAATCATCCATTTTTGGATTTCACTGTGCATATTGAAATCCTTGACATTATTCCTCATGTGCTAATCACAGACCGTGTCAGTGTTAGGGGACAGTGAACATCATCATCATCATCATCATCACAAAAATAGCTTCACGTTTCTCATATCTAGAGTTTATTTCTTTTGACAATAAAGACTCAACATACTAATATGTTTTTAAATCTACTTTCTGCATCTAGATGAGCAAATTATCTACAAGATTTTCCGGCAAAATAAAATTAGAAGCCCTTTCTCCTCCTTTTTTTCCTTTTTTCAAAGTTTAAACTGTTCTTTTCTGCAAGTGCTAAGTTATTCTATACAGTCCAAAATTCATGCATGGAGATCATTTCACTATAAAAACCAAAAACCTACTGGACAGTAAGAAGGATGTTTCCTCAACTACTAAATCATGACGAGATCATTAATTAGGTCTGATCACATGTGCAAAAAGCTGACACAGTGGATTATTCATCACTTCCAAATAGGAATGGATTACATGTAGTCTTTACATCAGAAAATAAAACTAGGAATTATAACTTTCAGATTATAACAAATGTTACGTGTTACGTGGGGATGTGTCCCCCACATTTCCCACACTCCGGGGGCAGGCGGGTGCCTAGGGAAACGTTTCCCCACATCCCCCTTTTGGGGAAACTTGGGGAAACGTTTCCC
>JZKD02S1678817.1:418672-451196 GCA_000966675.3 Picea glauca
CCCCCCCCCCCCAAATTTTTGTCCAACAACCCTTTAAGACAAAACAAATATAGGGGATAGAGCTTTGAGGAGTTTGTGACCTTGATAATTAATGGTAAGTAAAAGTTAACATTCTCCTTTATCTTACCTTTTCTATCATTTTACTTAAACTCTTAACATTACCATTGATTGTTTCAGGATGTTTGAGAGTGATTCCAACCTCGTCGGACTTCATATGGATAAAGTAGAATTTCATATCCCTTTCAAAATTCAGCAGATTTAACAGTTTTGGGGATTTTAGGATTGGTAGGATTATAGCATTTCTACTGGATTGCACAATGATGAATTTGCATGGGATGAATTGCTATTGTTGGGATTTTATCATTATTCTTTTTCTTTTTATAATTTTAGAGACAGGGACCCCTATGCTAGGGACCCCGTCGTCCCACTGTCCCCCCTGATTTCCCTAAAATTTGGGGGTGCTCCCACATATGTCCCCCATGTGCATCTCCACGCTCCCCCACATCCTGGAAACTTGGTGGAACATTGATTATAACAGCTGTCAATAGGTTCAATGTCCAACCTTTGTCTTTGCATCCCGACAGTTGTGGGGAACCCTTGAGGCTTGAACCAACCAAGATAACCAATTCTTCCAGTGATTTGCAATGCTTCAGACACATCAAGTCCAGAATATGACAGTTACATCAATCATACCAATATCTCACTTTGATCTTCCACAGCATCTAAACATTCCTGAATCGTGTGATGTTTCTAGTTCCCAACCTGACTTATCTGCCTGCGGATTGAATATCTCACAACAAGGTCATTCATTTATTAAACGTCTACACCATGAAGCATGAAAAGTAAAGTGAAACAAATGGTCAAATTAAGCAGATCATGATCTGTATTTTTTCCCAGGATCTGTGTTTTTTCCCACAATACAGAGGTGTCATGGTACTCCACTTTTAATATTGTCCTTGCGTAGTTGATATCCTGGCTCTAACCAGATTAACTCCAACCTGATGTGGAAAAAATCAGCAATTACTTTTTCTTTAGTATAAAAACTCTTGGTGATCATGTATTCTATACAGTTCTGACACCCTTGGTGCTTGATTTATTTCATTAGCTATATGTAAAATAATGGTCGAGTTAGACAGATCAAGATCTGTATTTTTTCCCAGGATCTGTATGTTTTCCCACAATACAGAGGTGTCATGGTACTCCACTTTTAATGTTGTCCTTGCGAAGTTGATATCCTGGCTCTAACCAGATTAACTCCAACCTGATGTGGAAAAAATCAGCAATTACTTTTTCTTTAGTATAAAAACTCTTGGTGATCATGTATTCTATACAGTTCTGACACCCTTGGTGCTTGATTTATTTCATTAGCTATATGTAAAATAATGGTCAAGTTAAACAGATCAAGATCTGTATTTTTTCCCAGGATCTGTATTTTTTCCCAGAATACAGAGGTGTCATAGTACTCCACTTTTAATGTTGTCCTTGTGAAGTTGATATCCTGGCTCTAACCAGATTAACTCCAACCTGATGTGGAAAAAATCAGCAATTACTTTTTCTTTAGTATAAAAACTCTTGGTGATCATGTATTCTATACAGTTCTGACACCCTTGGTGCTTGATTTATTTCATTAGCTATATGTAAAATGCCCAAACATTCAGTCTGAGGATATGGAAGGCTTAAGGTATAATTTGAGTCAATCTGATGGAACATATCGAATAAACAGAAAGACTGTGATGATCAAAATTTTGTAAGCAGACAGTATGAGCCTCCCAAGCCATGGTGCCAACACGGGTGCCTAATAAACATGGAGTTTTGTTTGAGTCCAGAGCATCGCTAGTTCAAAGTCAAAAGTACAATTGGGCCCTCCTTTGGGATAAGGCTTCAACTGGTGACTACAAATAGATGGTTATAAACAAAGCACCTATCACAAACACAGCAGCTAAACTGAAATACTAAAAGCAAGAAAATTCAACTCTCTGATAATTTGATCATGTCCTTAACCTGAGGCTACAAAATGGATTGATATTGCAGTTCTGTGGCAGATATTGTCGTGCGATGTTCACTAATTCAAACTGATCGTGTGAAAAGGAAAATAAAAACCATTTACGGCCTTCAAGGCCATGATAGGAAAACAAGGCCATACTAAGGGGAAAATACCCAGTCTGAAACCCATTTGAGTCTGACCCAATGTTTCAAAAAATCATCCAATCAATACCAATATACAGCCAAATGATCCCATTCATGATAAATGTGGCTGTTAAGAAGCCATTTAATACCTTCTGATCCAATACACGAGTTAAATCAAATCATTTTTCCTAGACGAAGTGGTTTCACACAGAGCTAAGTCTGCTGAATTTACGCTTCTATACAAAACATCAACATTAATATAATAGGACTTCCGTTTAAAGGCTTCGGAAGAGACCGAAACAATGGGATCTGGCTAAGTGCGTGTAAATTGTGAATTGATTAACGACAAACCCAATTAAAATGAAATAACAGAAATGAATGTTGACAAACAGAATATCGAACCTTTAAGGGCTTTGGATCGGAGTAGGGGGAGGGTTTCTTCTTGGGCATCCTTGAATCAGCTCAGCTGTGCACAATTCTCCTTCACTTCCCTTCGAATATCAGCTCTGCTCATACCCAAACACAAACAAAACTCAACATCACTACCTCTTCTCTCCAAAAAAATTAGTTAAATAATGATTCAAGTGTGTCGGACAAGCCTTCAAGTAAACACGGTATCGGTTTCTTCCACATTCAAGGATATTTGGCAATCCTTTACTTCAATAAAATAATATATGTTTAAATGGCTTTAATTTAGGGTTTTTCGAATCTTAAAAAAATAGATTTAATCTAGAGCTTCGTTAGAGATTAATATTCGTACTACGAAATTTTTTGGTTTTTTTATTATAAGTTTTTAATTATATATGTACAAAAAATTCCTAAATTCATGTATTTATAGAAGTGAAATTTCTCCTTTCCATAAGGTTAAATGACAATTGAAGTTAGTATATGATCTTATGTAAGGGACTAAGATTAGTTGTTAATTGTAAGCATATGACCTTTTTGTTGGAGCCTTAGCAATGACTTGCATGGCTGTTGGTTTACTTGGGGTTAGTATTTTTGTTGAAATTACGTTTTTGGTCTTAGAGTGTGACCTAAAACTACTTTTGCTTGGCTAAGAGTTCATCTTCCTTGAACGTAAGGAAAAAAAGTGATGACCCAAGACCTAGAGGTATTTGGTAGGAGTGGAAGTTTACTATTTTATGAACCACTAGCGGGTTATTACAAGTGACCAAGTTTTGTCTACACAAAATGATGTTGTTGTATGTCGAGGGCTTGATATTGTATCAACAAAAGCTCAATCGGTAGCCTTTAGTATTGTAGGCTTTTTCATGTTTTAGAGGAAAAAAATACAAAATGCATTCTACCATTAAATATATGCACTCTATTGAAGGAAAAACAGAATTATCCTATGCTTGGGGGCTTGGAATCTCCACTAACAACTAGGCAAAGGCCTATTCAATCTTGCAAGGACTAAGACTAGCACTAGATCGTCATATAACCTCTATCACAGTGGTAGGTGATTCTAATGTCCTCATCTAGTCAATGCACAAAATTGCATCAATATTGGCTAGGATCTCACAAGAGGTATCAAGGTTCCACAAAATAAACTTCTTCTAAGTGCTCAAGGAGAATAATATTAACGTTTATTCACTTGCTAATAAAGCCATAAGGTTAAAAATTGGGGTCTAAAAGTTTAATGGTTCATTAGCTTATCAAACCATAGTATAAGCAATTCCATCCACTATTTGGCAAGTACTATCAATTTAATGAAACACGTGTCATTCATGCACCATCTCTACTACCCAAGCTTGGCCATAAACACGATGAGACTTGTACCCTCTTCACACATGCTCAACCTAGTGCGGAATTTGGTTGTTGAAGTAGCTATGGTTTTAAATTATGGTGGAGGTGGGATAATGGCGAACCATAGCGGGGAGATCAAGAAGGCTCGTTGAAATTTTCTCCTCCTCATCGCCAAGCACCAGGAATGCTCTACAATACTCTCTAGGTGTGACATTACTATCGGGTTAGTAAATCTAAACCTCTCAATTGCTCTTTTTGCGATCTGTGGGTTTGGAATTTTGCAGGCTTTGTCTGTATGGTGTTTTGTTTTTTTCTAGTTCAGAGGCACTCTGAGGATGAGTTTCTTATCCCTTCTAGGACACTGGCTCTCTATTTAAATACTTTCCTTTTGGTTCTTTGATTACTGTTAAGTGGTTTGGTCGTCTCGGTCTCTAGCCTTGTTTACATGTGGTTGTTATACACTATTTGGAGGACTCTTTGGCTTTCTTGTTACCTCTTGGATTTCTCAATTGGTTATAGAGCTTTACTCCACAAAAGTTTCATGATTTCACCCACATTTCACCATTGCAAATGTGGCTTATAAAGAATAGCAAGAAATGAGGAGGATTATGAGGTCTCATGAGGAAATTATACAAGGAAATAGGTCCTCCATTTTCATTGTTACAACTAAGATACATGAAAATGAGCAATAGGTAATCTCTCATATTGTTTCTATTATGGGAACTCTGGTGCAATTAAAGCAACAAATTGTAAATATTGAGGTATAATGTGCTATGTTGAGAATCCCAATTGTCCATTTGAGCAAGGATCCTTATTCAGGGGCTTCAAATCAAAGAGTGTTGATCAATTTTGGACAGCAAGAACTTAAAGAGGAGGATCTAGATTCCATATCGATTGGCGAACAAAGGATCGTACTAATGGACCTCCTTCATCAATGTGAGGGTACTTGACCCTCCATGGAGTCTAATTAGTGACATGGGTTCCCATACCTAAGCCTTGGGCATTCACACTATAATTATGACCTATAAATACAAGCCTTCTCCATGCATTTGAGAGAGCTTTTTGTGTGTTAAGGTTAAGTTGTTGAGATTTTGCCAAAGGGTGAAGAATCTTTTATTCTTAACTCACAAATCTTATCTTTCCTTGACCTTGTGTTTCCCACTTTTCCCTCCAAAGCGCCATTACATAAGGGAAATTGTTGTTGATTTATTGTTATATAACAAAGAGAGCTTACTAAAGGAAACAAAGGACCCTCCCATGGAGAAGGATTAAAGAGCGCTTTTACAAGCTTCTTCTAGGTGATATTTAGTTAGTTAGTTTATTACATTTCCATTGGGAAATAAATAATTAATTGTTTTGCTTTCCCCTCAATATGTTGTTTAAATCATTTGAATTCATGTTTTGAATGGTTTACTAGTTATAATTCATCCTTAAGGATTAGCATTGACAACATAAGTTTATGTATCACTGATCATTTGCCTCATCTTAGCTTTATAATGGATTGAGATGGATTTACGATACACATACACATGAAAGCCACACATATAGAATGGAAACCATAGTGGGGAGCATGAGACCATATGTCTTTCCTTGGTTGTTTTTTAGCTTTATCTATGTTTTACAATACTCTGCACCCTAGTTCAGATGGCCATCTATCCCCAACCCACTACGTTGCAGCTTAGTTTAGATAGTCATGTATCCCCAACCCACTATTGTGAAGTTTTATTTCCATTAAACTTTGAATTGTTTTAGTTTCCAATGTTCTTGAGAAACTGCATTGTTAATTCCCAAGTCTTTGTGCAAATTGTGTGATATCCATTTCGATACCCACATGATTAAATTGCACAAGAATGTAGATCTTTGCTCGCATAATCACGCAACTATGGCTTCTATAGCCCACACGATTCTTTAAAATTTAAATTTTGTATCCGTGTTGGATTCGCTTTAAAGTTATGTCGATAAAGGGGCAGCAGGTGCGGGAGGGGTCATTTTTTATCCCAAAGGACAAAGGGAACACAAATATTCATGGGGGTTAGGTCACAAAACAAACAATCAATCAGAGTCCCTGGTTGCATACACATGATTGACATTGATAATAGAAAATAGAGATCAAAGCATCATAGTGATAGGAGACTCATAACTAGTAATAAAAGGATTGAGAGGCATCAACCATAACTCCAAGTCCAGCACATAAAAAATCTATCGAAGAATCAAAATTGAGGAACAAAAGGTTGGATCTGTGGATTATTATCACATCATTTGTAACCAAAACCAAGAAGCAGACCAACTCCCTAAGGAAGCCAAATCATTGAAACAGGTGGACTTAAAAGACAATGAGGCAATAACTACACATTACTTGTTGTAACACAATAACTAAAGGGAGAATTGAAGCAATTACAAGCCTTAACAATATGGATAAAGTGGAGGGAAAAAACATTGGAGGAAAAGTCAAACGTGGTGTGTTATCATGAGATTTGTAGTTGTGCAAAGCCCAACACAAGATCACCAAATCTTGTGTAACTACGGGATATCCTACCACTGTCACCTTAGTAAGAAATCCCCTTGTTTTAGTGATGGAGGAGGTACACCACAAGGGAGGCTTCCATGGTGAACTCAATGATCAAAGTAGCAAGTTTGTTAGTCAATTCTACCGCCCCCTCTCTTGATCACCTAAGTCAACATCCAAGTCAAAGGGAAAAGAGGGATGAAGCTCGTATCAGTACCTGCATGGAACAAGAACAATTTATAGCATATATAATGTGGTTTCCAAGTATAAACACACAATAAATGCCTTTTAAGATACTAGTGTAATGTTCCCAAGCCAAGATGCAAGGAACATCACAGTTTTGGGTGTCTTTTTAAACTTTTATTGGTTGTGGCATTTCGTCAAACACTTTGCTTACAGTGATCCTTTACGTTACGCTTAGGGTTTTACTAATGGTTTATATGTGTGTTTGGAGCAATAAATAAGAAGATACTATAATGGAACATACCTCAACCATATGGAATATGATAGACAAGCCAAAACATCTCAAATATGCTTTTATTCATAAAATAGAGAACCTGCTACAATGAAAATGTCGATCTGGAATGCTCAACAGATAGCTAAGAAGATAGACAATAGAGTTGCTACAAAAAGTTCCCGATGATACAAAATAAGCCTTCAAAGGCTGGATAAGAGATGAAGCCCAATACCAAGGTAGATCTGGGCCGTATGAAGTGTCAAACCCTCACTGGAAGATGTCATGCCATGTTGGAATGCTGAAGCTCCTCAATAATTCGGCCCTGCTGCCAAAAGTGTCCAATCACCTCAACAAAGATGTCAAACAATAGATCGGTTGATGGCAAGAACAACCCAGGTGCCCAAATCTCCAAGATCTCTCTCAAACCCTATGGTTCTAAACCTCCTCCAAGACATGGCGCGCGCCCCTGGATGCCTGAAACCCTAAATAAATCGACCTCACTCCTAGATGCCTCCAAATGCTCCACAAAACCGCTAGAATGATAGATCGGGGCTTGGTTACCTCCCTGGTGAATTCCCAAGCGAAATGATGAAGATCTGAGCTAGCAAATGACTGAAATCACTTTCTGAAGTTTGCCCCTCTCCTCCAATTCGTCCCATGCATCTAATAAATCAAATGGCACCTAAAACTCCTCCTGAATGGACTAGATCTGATGTCTAAGGCCCTGCAATGAAAACCCAGGTAATAGAATCTCCAAAAGCCTTGCCAATCACCTGCAATGAATCTCTCTCCAAGAATGGTGTGTCCCCCTTGCTGGAAACCCCCAATGGTGTGCCCTCCTTCTCTTCCTTTGCCTGTGGTTGGTGTAGAACCCTCATGCACTAATGTAGAACCGAACTAGAATGGTGTGGGACAGTATTACATCTCTAAGACCAAGCTTGGGACAAGCTAGGTGGAATCTTTCACCACTTAATCGTCCTCTAGGGTTTGTTAAGTCAAAACCCTCAAAACCCCCAATGTCGGGCTCACTAGCTAGAATCCAACTATCAAAATATGATCATATATGAATGAATGAGTAGAGGCCCTTGACTTTCCTTTATACTTTTTTCTACCCTTGTCCCTCCAAAGTGACTTTCATTTTATTAATAATTAATTAATTAATTAAATCACTTTAATTAATTAATTAACCTTTTTACCTCTAAAAAACACCTTATCTCTCCTTGTGGCTTCCCTGGCCACTGAAAGTCACTTCTCGTCATCCTATCTTGTAGTGTTGTTCCTCCCGATTCCAATAAGCTATTACACTGAGAGGTTCCTCTAAGTATAGTGCCCAAAATGACCTCTTCGGTGAATTTAATTACTTATAGCCAAAAATACTCAAAACCATGGAAATCGTCAGAATGCCTCGAAACCAAAGCCATTATGTGCGAAATGGCTCATAATGATGAAATAGGATGAGAAATGCAAGCTAGACCCCACAATGCCTCTCAATAACCCCTGTACTCGCTGTAACATCCATCTAGCTACTCTGGTCATCATAAACCTCTGCACTGTGATGATGTCCCAAAGTGGGGACATTACAGTCCTCCCTGGTAGAAAATTGCTTGTCCTCAAGCAATAACCAAATCCCCTCAAATAAAATACCAGGATCCCATGTCCACCTGTGGGATACACATTAGAACCCATCCAAAAATGAACACTCATACACTTTGCCTCTTGGGTCCCATATCAAGTCATGATCTGCTAGCCCCTGGGAAGCATAACTTTGAAATACACCAACTCCGAGAGTCTCCTGCATATGACACATGGCCTCATCTCAAAATGAATCCATCCTCCAAGTCTCTACCAATATCCATACGGCCTCCATCAACTGCTCATGTTCATGTCTGAATGAGGTGTTGCAAGACCTCCGTGAGACATCCGCAAGCAATGCGCTCCTCTCAACATTGAAGCTCAACAAACAGTTAGAATAACTTTCCCCTGCAATGGTCCACTCTCCCCTATCAGTCAGTGAAATGCTCAATCCTGCAATCCCTGGGTCCCATGCTAATCTATGTCGGAGATCACCATGTTGTCCCTGCACTACTCTCACCATGACTGTCTACCCCCTGCATACATCCTAAATCCTCCTCTCCTGGGTCCTCCAGCTGAAATACCTGTGACCATTGGTTCTGTTGTCCAGAAACTGTATCAGTAAAGACATCTTTGTAGAAGAAGTATCGGTCCAACCATCTCCACGTCTAATCATGATGACCAAAAGTGAAAAGATGCCTCGCTCCATTGGACAAATCCCTGCAGGCCCACTCCAAACCAACCCATGGTGGCATATGTGACTCTCTGGCACAACCTGGGTCGCCCTGTAGTCAGACATCCTGCTAGCCAAATGAACACCCGGATCCCATGGTAAACTTGTAAGTTTATCACTTCCAATATCCTCTAACTGCTCCTGTGTGAGACTGATCACTATCAGAAGCCCTCTATGTTTATTTGTTATCTCTGGGCCCATGATGCTCACCATCACGCACTAAGTCTCAACTAGTTTCCTATGACGATCCACCTCTATCTGGCTATATTCCGTAAAGATACTCATGTCAGGTGGTCTCGGCCTAGTCACTCCCCATGTCCTCATCCATGGCCAATCCCTTCTCATGATGTTGCCTATGATAAAAGTGTCGGGAAAGGATAACAAAAACATTTGTAGTTGTCTGTAGTACTGAAAAATATCACCTATCTTGATCAATCCCAAGGATTTGACCAAAAGAACGTCTACCGGTACCCATGATAACTGCTTGTAGTCATCACTAAACCCCAATCATCATGTACAACCAGACGTAACTCCTCTATTTGCTGGTAAACCAATCTCCATCTCTCATCCCCCATGCTACTGTTGAACTGGGGAAGGTGAGGTCTCATAATTATGCGTTGCCACCAAGGAGTGGCATCTGCATGCTCCCCTAAGTGTGTCTCGTCCCTACAAGGTAGTACACCTCTCTGAATCCCACCATACATCTCGGCCTGCCCCTGTGAGTTGTCACTCACCACTGTATGCTCTGGCATACTCATGTTGTCTCCCGTAGACTCATGTTGCATCGTAGATCTTGGGCATACTGCTGGATCAACCTCTACAAGGAGATCGACCGCTCTCGAAACACAAATGGAAGTGTCCTCCATCAACTGGTGCTCCTCTGCTAGATCATCAACACCTCCTAGCAACGTGATTGAATGATATATATGAGTGTCTACTAAGACAAATGAAGTGGATTTATGACAAATCTCCTCAAGAGGCTCATCTGACCTAGACTCTGATTCTTGAAGGGTTGTTTGTGTGCCTCTCAAGAATCCTTGAGTGCTCTCCAACTCATGAGTAAGTCTATCTACCTCCAACCCCTTCTCCCTTAGAGCCTCATGATACATCTCACCAATCCTCAATAGGTAGTTCATGTCAGTCAATAATTGTTGGTAATCGGTCCTCATCATCGATACTCTCTCCCGAAGAGTATGAAAGTCCTCCATGGCAAATCCCTCATCTGAACTACCATGTGCCACTAATGCTTTCCAATCGTAATCTGCCAGTAATGCTTGCATGTCATCAATACGTCTAGTGGTTTTCATGCTCATAGCCTCACAAACTCTCAATTGTCCTGCTAAGTGGTGTGACTCCTGATCATAATCATGTTGAGGTACCACCTCATTCCTCTCACTGCCAGTGCCATCATTAAAATCCTCAACAACACTCTCTGCAGAAGATAAAGTGTTGAACTGTCTGTTGTCTACTGTGCCACTAAGTCTGCCCATACGTAACTACACATCATCCTCAACTGCTAGTTCCCTCTGAATCATACTGTATCTGGTGTGAGCAGTTGTATCCTCATGTGCACTCAACCTGTTACTATCATCTGCACTTGGATCCCATATAGATGTATCCAGACACGTGTTATTGTCATCCTGACTGCTAAAGAGTGCATCCTCATCCATGCCGGCCGATCCTGGAAGTAAGTGCTCCATAAACCTGTCAGTCTCCACAATCTACTCAACTAATGGAGTCTCCAAAAGTTGCGACTCAATTTCCTCATGTTGATCTGTACATGTAAGGTCCACTGTCTGTATGCCCTGTACATCCTTCTGGATTTGTGGGTCTACATGTCCATGGTGTGCATCCTTCACACAAGGCTCCTCCATCGTATCTGACATACTATTGATACCCTCCTGTGATGTGGTTGTCGTGGGTGCCTGAAAGGGTGACAAATGTGTCACGACCCTCACAGGGAGCTCATCAACTCTAGGTGCTAACACACGTGAATCTTCACTGGTGTCACCACTCTGCTAAGGTGCAAGGTCATCAATAACATGTGATATGTCTGTTGCCACGCAGGTGGTGTCATCTTGCTCCTCCAACTGTCTATCCACCACACAAGAGTCACTATTCTCCTCAAGCGTACAAAAATCACTAGCCTCTGTGCAGGAGTCACTATCATCATCAAACTACTCCAGATAAGCATCAATCGATCCATCCTCACATGCCTCATCATCACTGTCATAGTGCACCTCAATAATATGCTTCTTACCCTTACCCCTACACCTATGATCTGGTTCCCAAGGCACCTTGCAACTGTAGCAAAGTTGTGTGCTCCTAATGGGTGTGGAGTTTCTAATGGGCGTGGGGTTACCCCAAAAGGTTGCTCTAATTTCCTCCCTTTCCTTGAGCCAACATGCAATCTTCTTTTTGTTCCAACTAGGATTTTTATAGGATAGGAACCATTGGAATGTTATGAGCCCTTTGAAATTATTGATGGTTTCATATTCCCTCTCACACTTCTCAATCATGTTAACGATATTCATCTCCTCTTATGGAAGACCCCTTTATGGCTCTATATGCATGTATTAATTCCCACTGGCTGGTAGGAATCTAAGCTCTGATACCACTGTAATGTTCCCAAGCCAAGATGCAAGGAATATCACGGTTTTGGGTGTCTTTTTAAACTTTTATTGGTTGTGGAATTTCGTCAAACAATTTGCTTACAGTGATCCTTTAGGTTACACTTAGGGTTTTATTGATGGTTTATATGTGTGTTTGCAGTAATAAACAAGAAGATACTATAATGGAACATACCTCAACCATATGAAATATGATAGACAAGCCAAAACATCTCAAAATTGCTTTTATTCATAAAATAGAGAACCTACTACAATGAAGATGTCGATCTGGAATGCTCAACAGATGGCTAAGAAAATAGACAATAGAGTTGCTACAAAAAGCTCCCGATAATACAAAATAAGCCTCCAAAGGTTGGATAAGAGATGAAGCCCAATACCAAGGTAAATCTGGGCTGTATGAAGTTCCAAACCCCCACTGGAAGATGTCACGCCCTGTTGGAATGCCGAAGCTCCTCAATAATTAGACCTTGCTACCAAAAGTGTCCAATCACCTCAAGAAAGATGTCAAACAATAGATCGAGTGATGGCAAGAACAACCCAGGTGCTCGAATCTCCAAGATCTCTCTCAAACCCTATGGATCTGAACCTCCTCCAAGATATGGTGCGACCCCCTGGATGCCTGAAACCCTAGATAAATCAGCCTCACTCCTAGATGCCTCCAAATGCTCCACAAAATTGCTATAATGATAGACCAGGGCTTGGTTACCTCCATGGTGAAGTCCCAAGCGAAATGATGAAGATCTGAGCTAGCAAATGACTAAAACCACTTTCTGAAGTTTGCCCCTCTCCTCCAATTCGTCCCATGCATCTAATAAATTAAATGGGACTTGAAACTCCTTCTGAATGGACTAGATCTAATGTCCAAGGCCCTGCAATGAAAACCCAGCTGATAGAATCTCCAAAAGCCCTACCAATCACCTGCAATGAATCTCTCTCCAAGAATGGTGTGCCCCCCTTACTGGAAACCCCCAATGGTGCACCCTCCTTCTCTTCATGTGTTTGTGGCTGGTGTAGAACCCTCCTACACTGTTCTAGAACCGAACTAGAATGGTGTGGGAGAGTATTGCATCTATGAGACCAAACTTGGGACAAGCTAGGTGGAATCTTTCACCACCAAATCGTCCTCTAGGGTTTGTTAAGTCAAAACCCTCAAAACCCCCAATGTTGGGCTTACTAGCTAGAAGTCAGCTATCAAAATATAATCATACATGAATGAATGAGTAGAGGCCCTTGCCTTTCCTTTATACTTGTTGCTCCCCTTGTCCCTCCAAAGTGACTTTCATTTTATTAATATTTAATTAATTAATTAAATCACTTTAATTAATTAATTAACCTTTTAACCTCTGAAAAACACTTATCTCTCCTTGTGGCTTCCCTGGCCACTGAAAGTCACTTCTCATCATCCTATCCCGTAGAGTTGTTCCTATTGATTCCAATGAGCGATTACACTGAGAGGTTCCTCCAAGTATAGTGCCCAAAATGACCTCTTCAGTGAATTTAATTGACTTATAGCAAAAAATACTCAAAACCATGGAAGTCGTCAGAATGCCTCAGAACCAAAGCCACTCTGTGCGGAATGGCTCATAATGATGAAATAGGATGAGCAATGCAAGTTGGATCCCTTAATGTCTCTCAATAACCCCTATACTCGTTGTAACATCCATCTAGCTACTCTGGTCATCATAAACCTCTGCACTGCGATGATGTCCCAAAGTGGGGACATTACAACTAGACAACAAAATTGTTATGGCTGTTATGAAACTATAGCAGTAGATAGTAGTACAACAACAATGAAACAATTATAACAAAAGCAATAATTACACTTCATAATTTGCAACAATTGATGATGAAAACTTAGCATTTACTCAATAGAACTTTACCCAATTCTTATATGCAATTTATGGTAAGTTTAGGCCACCTTTGGATCGATGTATGCAACAAAATAAGATAGTATTTAGACGGTTGTAGCAAATTTTTGCAACAACAAGAAGTTTGCAATCAAATTAGCTCAAGTTAGTGTTAGTTAAGTTAGTAAATAGCTTGAGAGATTAAGAATAAATAGTTTCTTTTATCACTTTCACCACAAGAGAGCTTTAACGATTAGTTCATTGGGGATAAGGAGTCTTTTACAACATCAAATGCAACTAACTTGGAACTTAATCTAGATGCAACCAAGAGGTAGAATTCAATTTCTAAGGTGCTAGCACATTAGGGCCTTAGAGATTACACCTTGAGGAGAGGTCACTTTTGGGCCATAGAAGCCTTGTATCCCTTCTTGTAGCTTCACCTAGGTCAAGAATCAAGAGTTTATGGCTAAAATCCTAAAGTGTTAGCACTTTAGGGCTTTAGGAATCTAACCCTAGCTAGGATTTCCTTCACAAACTTTGGATAATATTAACCTTATGAAAGGAGGAAGCACTTATGCTCTTGTCTTAAGGTTTTTCTAAGCAAATTCTTCAACATGAACAAGTAAGTATTCACCATGAAACATTCAATAACATGAGACAAAATCGCAAAAATGTACTTACTTCACCAAGATATGAAAAGAACAAACCCTAATTGCACCAACACCATCCAAAAATCAGCAAAAAACATCCATAACTTGACCTTCCAAGCAAGGTGCATTTGTAGAAGAGAGAGATTACCAAGGGTAAGGTGAAAATTTCAGACTTAGTGGTCTCACAATGGAGAGGAATGTGATGATAAAAATGAATCTTGACTAGCCATATTTATATGGAAACCCTAGCCATCCAAGAGACTCAAATGAAAGGTCATATCTCTTCAAGAGGGTCCGACCCCTTAAATTGTCTCTACATAAATTCAAAAACAAAAAATTACATCAAATGAAACCCTATAAGGGTGACACCATTCCCTAAAAAGGGTGACGTTGGGCTAGAATAGGCGACGTCAAGCTCCAAGATGATATTGTTGGGCCTCCAAAGGCCAAGTGTCACTCTCTCATGTGCCAAGGTCCATGCTAAGTGCCTCCTCCCACCTAATCACCATGTGAACCATCAAACCCTAGCCCCTAGGTGACGTTAAGGGCTAAAAGGGTGATGTCCAAGCCTCCAAAGGTCAATGTCCAAGTGTATAAGGGTACCACCTCATCCTACGGTGATGCGAAGATGCCTCCAAAGGAAATGTCTTGTGTCCTATAGGTGTAACGTCGATCATCCATGGTCTTCCTCATATGAGGTCTAATGTCCATCCTGTGAGAAAGGTCCTACAAAGACAAACAAGTACGCCCTCCAACGGTCCACAAGTCACAAGTATCATGCCAAGTAAGCCATATTTAATACAAGAACCACCCAAACATGTGCATCAAACCCCCCTTTTCAAACTGAACAAATGTTCAAAGACCTTATAAGTTTTGCCTAATTTAGGTATGGGAGGGGTGTCATGGTGCCCTATTGGGTAAGCCAATCCTCAAGTCAAAGAGTGTTTTCCAAGAGGACCTTATCTAGGTCACGTGATGAGTATGAGGTGGATTGGGGAAAGATTTTTGGGAATGGGGTTCTTGACATATCAAGGGTTTGTATTGTCTGATTTATGGGTGCCTTTATGGAGGGTGTGTTGCGTCCTTCTTTTGCAATGCAACACTTTTCCAAGCCCTTGAGATTTGATTTATTATGGTCCAAACATTGAGTGTTGTTTGCAATGGAATGTAAAAATCATTGCAATTCCACTTGGAGTTAGGAACACATTTAGTGTCATATGCAATGGAAAGTAAAGGACACCGCAAAATGCATTCCCCAAACAAGCAGGACACTTTTTAATTATATGTTAAAAGGTCCTTAATTTTTATGGGGTAGGATTTTATTGCTCTTAGGACCTTAGGGCGAGCATCTGGAAGGATAATGATTGGATTTTAACTTTTGTCAATTACAACACCTCTGGGCCTTTAGCCCCTTCTTCCCATGGAATGAGGTACAAGCTCTTCTTGGGGTCAATGAGCCCAAAATCCCAAAAGACGAGGAAACAGAAGGGAAAGAAGTATGGAAAGTGGTAAGTATGAGTGTGAATGGTACGATGACCCTTCAAGAAAACACCCAGTAGCAACCCTTTTCCCAAGGGTGGCCTACTTACTAGGAAACCACGCCACCCACTAAGGTGAAACTAGGAAAAAGGTATAATTTCCAAACAAACATTCCATAATCAAGAAAGGATTCTTTTCAACATGTTTAAATGCTTCAAACATTAAAATGACACTTACCATGAGACCAAACTTGTTACCTCATAAATCAATACATGTTTTCCTCTAGGGTCAAGTCGATGTAGTGGATGTTTCTCTATTTTCGGTGATGAGTGGATATCAACATGAATAGGAGGGACCCTGTGAGTTCTATTGGTCAATCTGACTCTCAACACTCCATGTCTGCTACTTGTGGGCCTCGAAACATGATCTCCTTGGTTACCCCTATACTTGGGGGGTAACATGGTGAATTAAATGAAATTTCCTTTTGAAGGGAATGACATGACCTTCCCTTTTATCACATTTGGCTGCAGCACAACACTAACATCATGCAATCACCTCACGTCAACCATACGAGCACCACGTTCCATCTAGCATTTGAAGTCTATCAAGGACATGACCGTATTTAAAACTCTACCCTCGTAGTCCCTTTCCACATGCGGGATCGACAATTCACTCAATGACATTACAATGAATTCACTCTGGCACAAAAATAAGATTGTCCTTTCGACTCTGTGTTTGTATTCCTCCTCATCATTACAGGATATGGCAATGAATTGCACATGAGTCGTGGAAGATGATCGGTTTACTGAATATCATTTGGAGAATTTCTCAAGGCTAGTCACTCTCCTCATAGCAATTGGCAGGTTCGCAGAGCATTATTTAGAAGATCGCCTTTGGAGGTTGCATGAATATTGTATGAGGTTCTGGTTGAATTGGTCGTTTTCCTTATAACAGTTTTGGTACCCCTATAGCAATTTAGGACTACGCAGTGAACCCAATATGTGGTGTCAAAGCCAGCTACCCTGCAACTATAATAGTTGTGAAATAGAGGCTCTCAAAGCAAAATCAAAGCACTAACAAAGAGAAATCACAACACTTAAATAATTCCACCATTGGTTCAAACAAGCAATGCAGGAAAGGGAGGAGCATTGTGACAAAGAAATGACAATCATGCTCGGGGACATTAACAAGGATTCAAACTGAATTCAAATTATGGGAAGAGAAAGACAAGGTTGTCGCACAACAATTCAAGGCTAGATTGACGTCCCCTTAGCAGGCTCCCATGCATCATGCGAAGTGGACCACCCTCAACAACAACCACACACCACTAGCAATCAGGATGATGCACAAGATCTGGTCAACACAGAGTTAAAGCTTATTTAGCCAAGTTAAAGAATCATATATCTGTGTTTTGTACTGGACATAGGCTAGATGTAAATTCAAGTAGGAAGACACTTTTTTGTAAATTTTTTAAAGGCATTAATACCCCGAGGGTGAACATTCCCTTCTACTCTAAAGAACAACCTTTAACACAAGAAATATGTAATTCTTAGATTGGTTTTAGCATAGATACAACCTCCTTTAATATGTAATACAATTACTAATTTTTGTTATATAAAAAAAGTATGTCAGTGGGATAATTTATTCATTGTTCTAGCACTGTAGTTTATCATTTAACTTAAAGAACTTTATAGATGAAGAAGGAAATATTCCATTTCATGTTTTATTGTTTTTTTTTTTCTTTATTTCATGCAATTTTTGTTTAGCATTTTTAATCTAAAATGGATCACTATATAATTTATCATTTGTTTTGGCACTTTCTAAGTGGAAAAATTGGAGCCATGGACTCGTAGGGACCATTTTAAGGGCGGATCCTATTTTGGATATTTGGGGTCCTAAAACATATAGAGCCCATTATAGGCATTAAATGATGGTTTTGGGGATGAACACATTGCACACAAAGTTTGTATCCCTCCTATCTTGTTCTATTCATCAAGAGCTTTACAATGGCTCAAATATCACCTCAATCAGAGTCCATATGTGGAAGTTATACTTCTTGCAAGTTGACCTATGCTTTGACCACCATGATACCAAGTGGATGCCACGTCAACTCCCATTATTCACACATGTGGAGCTAGTCACATGTGGAATTTCAAGAAGATTCTAGAGTGTCCAAACCCCTAACCTTGAATGGGAATTGATGCATGCAAAAACCCTAACCCTGAGGCACAAGGAAAAGAAGGGATACCATTTTGATTGTATTTATTTATTGTTACACATATTAGTAGAGCAAAGAAATGGGATATTATAAGTAGAATTTAGGAAGCAAAATACCTTGTAGCAACCATTCAGGCCACAATGTCCATTGCAAGTCCACGGTGAGTCCATATTTCTCTGTGTTTTCTTTTTAAATCAGAGAAGAAAAAAGCAAGGTACATTGCTCACCTTCTAACTGGGTTTCCCCATGTTGGGTTTCCTAGGGTACATCTTGTGCCCATTGTGTGGATGGTGTCATAATTTTGTTGTTGTAGCTTATTTTTCATATTCTCAATTTATTTTAGCAATTTGAGTGCCATACTTATCATATTACATTTTAATCATAAGTGAACACTACAAAATAGAAGATAACCTCGTAATATTTTGCAATAACTTGTAAGATATATTGTGATAAACTATACAATAGAATATCCACACCAATTTACATGTCATATTACTATTAGAGTAATTATCTTTAGGGTATTTTAGGGATATTGCAGGATCCAAACATACACAAAGAAATAAGTCTCAAACCATGGCCATTGCAGATGAGCACAATAACAATTCAAAGGATGACTGAAAGTAGAGTTTCACAAAACTAGAGAAGTCTATGAAATCTCTCGCAATATCAATATGGTGATACTAATGACAACTCTAGATAATATGTTCAAACCTTTTGAGGATCTTTGTAGCTTTAACTTGGATTGTTGGCTCTAATGGAAACTTGAAGATAAATAAGAGCTAGAGCAAGAGAGATCAAATTCCAACATCACATCTTCCCATCCTCCATTCGAAGTGGAAGTGGACATGAAATCTTATCAAGGTGAGATTGATGTTTTTTAGTTGAATCAATGGTTTCAACTATTAGAAGTCCACTTCAACATGCATAACAAAGATATCATCTACTCGGTTAAAATTAGAGGGCCATGCTTAAACTTGGTTGGAAATCTATACAAAGACACTTAGATTGGAGGGTGATCCATCGGTAATGAAATGGGAGGTGTTTAAAACCCTCATTAAGTATCACTTTACCATGTTGGGTATGAAAAGAACCAATGGATCCATTAGAATTAGTTTTGGCAGAAGCAAGGGTAGAGTGTGGAAGAGTACACCACCGAGTTTAGGAAATAAGTCACTCTACTATGAATATCTCTCAAGAACCTGGATGTGCTCTTAAAGTAACTGTGTGGTCTCCATAGTGATGTATGGAGGAAAGCGATGCTCTTTAAAATAAGACTATTGATCAAGCATTTGTGTATGCATGATATTTGGGGATGGGAAAGAAGAAAGAACAACCAAATGGTTCCAAACAAATAGTCCAATAAGGCACTTTCAAGAGGGGAAAGAATAAGTGGAATTGAAAGGGTAAAAAGACAACAACCACTGCACACTAGTGCAAGGATCCAAGCAACCACTATAACCATTATAAGACCAATGGTCATACTACAGATAAGTTGTCGTGGAATATTTTGAATCTTCTTCGTACCCTAACGACACTTTGGTAAGCTATCCCAAAGCCTTTCCCTTAGCTTTTCTGGCGACTCCACCTAAGGGACGTTCCCTTTCCCTTTTTCTTGATGATCTCACCTTGAAGTTTATTTGGCGGCTCCACCTTCCACGAGCCTACTTTTCCCTTTTTCCCCTTTCATCCATTGATGATCCTTGAGTTCATTTGGCGACTCCATCGAGGTATTACCCTAAATGATGGAACCATGGCCTCACGAGACTTACCATGGTCCATAATTTCTATCCTTGTCTTGATGTTCAGAATGTCCCTGGCTATCCAAATCCTTGTCCAACATAATGGAGAGCAAGTTGCCCCAAATTTGATGGTGATCCAGCTCTAGCAGTCACCCATGTCGTGAATTAGATGAAGCATGCATCGAGCTTAAATGTGGTCATGAAAATTTTCATGTCTTCATTGGAATCAAGTCAAAAGGATTGGCTTGCACACTCATGTGATCCAAAGAGTATCCCTTCTTCTACAAAGCTCATTGAATAATTTCTCAGGCAATATCGGCCAACTACTCAAAATTTGCAAGATGCTTTCCAAGAGCTCAAGCATACTCTTTGCTGAGAAGGTTTTCCAATCAATGATGAGACCATATATGAAGAAAAGCTTGAAGAAGACCCCGATGAAGAAGATCTGGATGATACATATGATGAAGATGAAGTATCTGCTCTTCCACTTGATGAGGACATCCATACCTCTGCTCCTCCTGCACATCAAGAAGATAACATGATGAGTTATAACCCTTTTGAGAACTTCGATGATGCTTTATTCCATGACTATGGAAATGAAGAAAACTACCAAAAGGATCTCGATGAAGTTTCTCTTGCAAAAGGCCTGAACGAGACATTGTCCTCTATTGTCCCTTTTGAAGAAGATGAAGTTATCCAGTCTTGTGAAGAAGTAATCAACTTCTATGATGCAGATGAAATCATGGAACAATCCCCTGATACAATTGGTGATCACATTGATGATTTCATACAGATTGGGAGATGCATATGGGATTTGAGTTGTTTCATTTTTTACGGAGATCCTATCTATGACATTGAAGGCACATGTCGAATAAAGAATACAGAAAGAATTTCTTCACAGGATTTATTTTTATAGCCAAATGGTCCATATATGTGCCAACCCGATGATATGGTTACAAATTTGTTCCATCCATTTGAGGATAACCCGACGCAACGTTTTTAGGATGATTTTCAACCACCATATTCAGATTTTGATAGGCACCAAGTCGTGGCCTGCCCAAAGCAATCCAAGTTCCATACTACCAAACAAAAGTACTTTCATGTTGATACTTTGGTCAGGGATTTGCAGACAAAGAAGAGATATCTCCTGAGTCCGACGGAGGAGTTTTTCTCTAAGGATGTGCCTTACCCCGTTTACTCTTGTTTGGGAAATCATAGGGTTTTCTTTGGATCTCTTGTCCTTTCTCAGCCTTCAGGGAGCAATGATCTTCTAAGTGAAGATGAAGATGAGCCGTCATCTATGTATAGTATCCCCCTTCAGAGATGGATTGATCAGTCTTATGGCTACACTTTCAGGCAAGATGATCGGGATGATGGTTTCTCTTTCCAATAGGATTTCCTCCATCCCACCCATCTTCATGAGTTTTATTTCATGATTGATTATATGTGTGTTTATACTCGTGATTATTATGTTCTTAACATATCTTTGTTGTATTATATGATTAAGCACATGGGGAGGTACTTTGATGAGATGATTAAATGGTTGCACTGGTTATATGACTTCACTTGACATCATCTAGCATGTGATCTTCAGGGCCCCAAGGCCCCAGGTAAGTAGGTAATTCATTTTGATTCCCTTAATTTGCATCTTGATTTCTCATATTCGTTCAGATGCATTTCATTTTCATTTTTCTCTACTTGCATATTGATTTCATGCTTAGCTTAGAAATTTTCGAAAAAATGTCAAAAAAAAAACAAATTCTAGCTTAGTTGGTTTTTATTATGATCAAATGAGAACAAGGATGAGTAAGCCATCCTCCACTTGATAGTTTGATGTTTCCTTCCAAGCATAGGTCTACCATGAGATGTTGTGGTTCTCATGCACTCTGCGACGAACACATGTCCTCAAGTAGGAGCCAGATGTTATCCCCATTTTGTGGATAACTAAGGAGATTATGTCTTGAGGCCCTTAGGTTGCAGATATGGAGTGTCGAGAGACTACATGACCAACAATACCCTTTTGCACAGATGGAAAACTCACTCACCACCACAGATGGTCACAGTTTTGCAGATGGCATCCACCACACCAGCTGGCTTCCAGAAGGCAGTGGGCCTTGCTCCATGAGGTACAAGTCAAAATTATGGTGAGCATCATTTCAATATTTAAGCCAATTGAGTATGTTGTATCTTATATTGCTCTAGATTTCATGATATATGCTTGGACATTATGTCTTTTTCCCTGCTTCACCTTGGTGGTTGACATTGTGCCCTAGTAAATGGTCTTCCTTGGGGATGGGTTTGCTACTGGGAACTCCCTTAATGATCCATCGTACCATTCCCGACCATACTTACCACTTTCCATCATTGTTCTCCTCCATTTCCTTATCTCTTGGGATTTTAGGGTGTATTGACCCAAGAAGGGGTTATCCCTCATTCTATGGGAAGAAGGGGCTGAAGGCCTAGAGGGGTTGATGTTGGGTAAAAGATAAAATCCTTGTATAAACCTTCCAGATGCTTCACCCATGGATCACCCAAGAAAGCAATGAAACACTTATCTTTGAGTAAAGAGGACCCACAATATAATAAAGAATGCTTAAAAGGTTAGTTGAAGGATAGGAGGTCTCATCACCAGCCGACCTATTACGTCCATGAATACCTAGTGGTATGACATTGTCATCATTTGGTCACCAAACCAAGGCAATGGCTCTCAGTTGCATTGCTCGGAGAAAGGGGGTCTCGTCACGAGCCAACCTTCTCATTTCCACTAGGTGTTTGTGGGTGACATTACCATCATCTGGTCACCACGCCAGGGCAACGACCTTCAACCTCTCCTTATGCTATATTGAAAGAAAATACAAAGAAAGAAAGATAAAAGGTAATTAATGGGCTTGGAAAAAGTCCATTGTGGACGAAGGTACCACACACCCTCTACAAAGGCACCCATGAACGAGACACTATGACCCCTTGTATGTCATGAGCCCTATGCCCATTGAGTCTTGACCCCAACCACTTCATCCACTTTACATGACTTAGAGAGGGATCTCTTGGAAACTCTCCTTGACCTAGGGAAAGATCTACCTAATAGGACACCTCGTCAACCCTCCCATATTCAAGCTTGACAAGTCGCATAGTGTCTTTGAGCAATTAATTGTTTGATATAGTGATCTTTGATGCACATGCTTAGATGGATTATTTATTGATTGGATTTACTTATCATGATGTTATGACTTGAGATCCTTAGAGGGCATGCTCATTTGTCTTTGCAGGACCTAGTTGGTGGATAGTTTTGGGAGAACAAGCCTAGCTTGGGCTTCCATGGGGATACAAGCTCACAAGTTGGATGCCAAGGGTTCGCATGCCTGATGAAAATGATCAGACTTGGAAGACATGATGATGAATTGGAGGACATAGCCCAATCCTCACTTGCCAAACAATTTGCCCAGGAGGGGGAAAACGTCCTCTTTTGAGCTTGATGTCATGTTTGGGGCGCTAGGGCTTGGTGGTGAGGTGCCACTCATTGACACATGGACGTTTTGAGGAGAAGAGGGTCTTCACCATGATGAGATCATTTAAATGCTTGACATGTGGCCTTTGGAGGCCTACCCATGCTTCTCTAGCACCAACGACTTCTTCAATGCGACAAAACATCCCCTAAAGGGGAGACGTCCTTGTAAAATTAGGGTTTATTTGTGTGAAAGTGAAACTTTAAATGAATTGTTTAATATTAATTTGTTAAAGGGGGCAAGATTAGAGTTGTTGACCCCTAATCTTGTGATTTACCTCTTAATTTGTGGACAAGTCATCGTGGTGACATTTATATAAATAATAGATCATAAGATCTCATTTTAGCATAACTCTCCCTCATTGTGAGAAGTATTGGTTTGAAATTTTCGCTATCTTTGGAAAAATTGTCTCTTTTGGCTCTTGTTTATGGTTATTTCTTAATGTTATGGTTGATGGGAGTGACATACTAGCCTTGGTAGGCTTATCTCTTGCTATTGTGGTGGATTATCTTGTCATTTTTCCTTGAATTGGTATGGTTTTTACTCTCATGCTATCATTTGTTTCAAGTCAAGGTTATTGTTCTAGGAGCTAGGTGGGAAGTATAAGGGCATACACCCCCACCATAGTATTCATCATTTTATGCTTCATGTTATTGGTTAAACAAGGATTTTCTAAGAGAAGTATAAGGGCACACACCCTCTTAGCTTAAACCCTAGCTAGAGAAACTTTCCTTGGGAAGTAAGAGGGTTTACACCCCCAAGGAGGTAGCTTATCTAGCTCTTTCTTTTCATGACCTCATTAACCCAGTAATTAAGAGCACTAGTCATTTATTATTGCACTAGGAAATGTGATTTTTGGTCATTTTTACTCCTTGCAAAGTGGATGGAACCTCACAACCATTGAGGCGTCCCCATCAAGGGGATACTTCTTCTTGTTGTTATAAAATTACATCTTCAATCGTGAGGGCTGCAGAAACCCTAACTCATTTGCTTGAATAACTCCCTTATCAACCATTGGAATTTGCTCAAAGTCTACACACTTATTCTTCTTGGTCTAGCACACTTTTTGGTAAAGTTTGAGGGGTTTTCGGTGGTTGATTTTCTTGTTAGAATACATTGAATGTTACATCCATAAGAATAATATAATTTGTTGTAGACAAGTGTTTACAACAACCTTATCTTTTTATGTTAGAACATTGGTTTTTCATCTTGAGTTTAACTAGTCTTTCTCTTCTATCTTCTACTTGATCTCTAACATTTATTGAGCAACTTATAATACCATATTATTGCTGATATATATTTTTATTTGTTGCTACAAAATAGGGACAAATAGGGACAACTTGCTGATCCAACTAACATACATCGTTGCAAAGTCATTTTTCTTGTGTCTTGGGCAGGTATTTCACCATTTACAGGTTACTCAACATACTTGGCAACCCTTGGACCTTCCCAAGACTTCATTCCACACATTTCACTCCACTTAGACTTGACCTCTAGGGGCTCCACTTACATCTCTATCCATCTCCATCTCAATCCCCCGAGGGTCACCGGGATCGCCTCCCTAGAGTGACCTAGTCACCCTTGAAGTGCGAGACCTACATCGAGGTGACAATGGGTGTAGGATTCCCAAGTTGAAACACTTGCTTTGTGGTTGGGTCAGGCTTTACCCAACACACAACTTGCACTATAAAAGTCTCCATAGTGATGTATGGAGGAAAACAATGCTCTTTAAACTAGGACTGTTGATAAAGCATTTGTGTATGCATAATATTTGAGGATGGGTGAGAAGAAAGAACAACTAAATGGTTCCAAACAAATAGTCCAATAAGGCACTTCTAAGAAGAGAAAGAAGAAGTGGAATTGAAAGGGTAAGAAGACAACAACCACTGCACACTAGTGCAAGGATCCAAGAAACCACTATAACCATTATAACACCAATGGTCATACTACAGATAAGTGTTGGAAGATACATCCAGAGATAAATCCAAAGACTGCAAAAAGCACTACTACAATACTGGATTTTTAAAAAGCTTCCATCAAGACAAGGGGGATTTTTCTCATAAGAATGTGGTCGTGGAGAATATTAATAGGGATTTTCCTTGGACCTATTTTGTTGGAGTTGCTTAGAGAGAGCCCAACATTTGTGGCATTGGAGGTATCATCCATCTAAATGCCAAACATTGTTTAAAGTTTCACATGGGGTTCAGACATGGCACTAACAACTACTCAGAACTAATGGCACTCGAACTTTTTTTGTTGTTGGCCATTAAGAAAGGTATTTCCAGGATATAGGTATTCGAGGACTCGATGACAGTGATTAAGCGGCACATGGATGAAGAAAGGGGTACAAATGTCACCTTACAACCCTTGTTGGATGAGATAGGAGATTGTTTGCTCGTTTTACTTATATCTCTTTCATGTACATTTATAGAGAAAGAAATTCCTTAGCGGATGTGCCGTCGAAATTTAGTTTCAATATGCAATGTGGAAGATGTCATATATTGAAGGATGCATATGGAAAAACCTCAGAATATTACCACCCCCCATTCCCTGAAGTTCAACCTTGAATTTTATGTTGTGCTACATGTTCTTCCTGAGTCTGTACTTAAGGCTTAAAAGTACAGTGTCAAGGCATTCGAAAGTGGGTAAAAAATGGAGAAGAGAGAAACGTCAAGCTTCGGTAAAGGAAACTAAGGAAGATTTCTACATTGGCGTTGTCTAGCTTCCAACTGTTTCTAGATAGTTATGTCTTATTCAATGGCTGCCCATGAACGTTCAAGTTTGACCCGGTTAGTAGCAGTTTTAAGTATTATGTCGAATAAGTTTAAAGCGATATGCGTTTGGTCCGATAGTCTGGGTTCGATATTAGGCTGTGTTGTTGCAAGGACAGTCATGGAGGAACAGTAAAAATAGGAAAGACTTCAAAGAGGGATTAAGTGCTGTCTCGATTTGGTCGAAAGAAAGAGAAATTACAGTTTTAGGAATACAAATAGGGAGGCAAATCAAAGGCTCTTTCCCGTAACTGTATTATATTTTAATAAAAGGTGTGAGGTGTGAGAAAAACATTTAGTTGTCTATAGTGTAAGGCTTCTACCAGAGGAGAATCTCACAAATAAATAGAAGAGGAAAATGTAAGTAAATAACCAATGTAACAGAGAATATATGTAGAGTTCTGAAAATGTAGATTGGTCTTACACCCGCTGATAGCTGGTGCAGAGGAAAGACAATAAACAATTACAGAAAACCAAAATTCATTCGTTATAGTAGTGGTCATACTAAAGTATAATGAAGCACATCAATTATGAATACGAAATGAAATGAAATATGAAATACAAAGAAACAAACTTGTAACACAGTCGTGACGGAATTGAGAATCTTCAGATTTGCTTGTATTAACTTCTCAAATGTAAAAAACTCTGTTACAATCGACACAAAAAGGTCCAGCCTTGTTTATTTCTTTCTGTGATATATTTATACAATTTTACAAATCAGGTAGAATCTCAATAGKCACAAAATTTCGGTTATGACAGGGAGGAGAGAAATCGCTCCATTTCTCCTTCTMTGTCTTCACTTGGTGCCAGGCGTTGGTCGTCGCGCGGACTCGGTACAGGCAACACATCTTTCGACCAGTTGAGATATTAACCGAGACAGTTTTGCCTGACAGATGGCTTCGAAGAAGTAACATTCTCGGGCTAACTGTTGCAGCCTGTCTTCCATCTGTCCATCGATGATGTCTATGGCACATAGTTGCGCACTAGGTTTGATCATGCACTTATCAACTTGGACTATGTCCACCATAGTCATCTGAGAGATATCGACCGAATCTCTTTCCTCCTTTTCCTTCAGATCAAGTGAGATCTGTTCCACATTCATTTGCATCAACGCCTCGGCATTGCCTCTGCTGTCAATGCCCAGTAGCTTGCCATCTATAAAATTAAAGGCCTCCTCCAAGGAATTGGTTATCTTTTGGGCTTGTTGCTTGCCTTCGGCGATGTTATGCTCCCATTCCTTTAACAGAATGTTCCCTCGGGTTTGCTCTGAAATGGTGAATCTGGGAGTACCCACCGAAACCCTATTGTTCATGGCTATTACCGCCTCCTGGAAGGCGACCCGAGCCGCTCCTGCATCCCTTTCTCTGGCCGATAAATTCTTGGAAACCTGATTGACCAACAGACAGTTTTCCCGGATCGCTCCCACCTTGGCGAGCAAATTATGTTGCACCGCAGAGACTCTGGTCCGAATCTCGATTGCCTGGGATTTGAACATCCCGATGTTTATCATTATGCTCTCGACGATCTCTACCCGAGCCCGCAGTTGTTCAATCAAATTCCTTTGTTGGCTCGCCTACATCCGACCATCTCGAACCACCAACTGTGATTGCTCAAGCTTAGTTCTGAGCACCTCTATTTCATTTTTATCGGCCAATCTGGCCTGCTCTATTTCCACGCTCGCCTGACCTTTAGCATTCTCCATGGCTGTGGCCAATCTGGCTTCAAGAGTCCTGATTAGGCAATTTTTTCTTTTAAGTTGGTTCTTTAAAAGTCCGACTGAGAATTGATTCGCCGAGGCATACGCTCCTAACATCCCTACGATTTCAGTGGCGAATTGCTCATTCTTTTTATTTTTTCCATCGGTCATAACTTTATACTTTTTGGCAGTCGACTCTCCTTCCTGGTAAAATTCCCTTTTTACTACTGCTTTTCTCTTTTGATCAAAGAAAAACTCATTTGGAGAGAGTTCTTCTACTCTTATGGGCCTCAGCTCCTCATTGAATATCCATCCTTCTTCGATATTTCCCTGTGTCGACTGCAAGGGGGTGACAGATGTGATGGCTTCTCTGATCTGTTTCGCCGATTTTCCTGGGGTGTCGACCGTGTTCTGCTTCTTTGGTGGTTCTGGGGTCTTTATCTCTGTCTCCGGATTTTGTTTCTTTGGTGGGTCCGGAGTCTTTTCCTCTGCTTCTGGATTCTTCGTTTTTTCCTCCTCATCCTGATGTTTTCCTGGGTCGGGAGTTGCATCTTTAGAACCTTCAACATCCTTCTGTTTCATCTCCAAAATGCCTGGACCCTCACCTCTCAATACAACGGGGAGACAACTACGTCGGTGTTCCTGGAATTTCAATACCTCGGCTCTATCCTCGGGTGCCAAGGATTGAATCTAGGCTAGAATTTCTTCATAAGACCTTGCTCCTCGGAAAATGTCATCCGAGGGTGAATTCTCATGCTCAAATCTTTTGAGCTCGCAATTAGCCAAATGATTGCTCATGACCCTCTGTGGATCGTGCTTCTTGTATTCGATGGATACCAAATTTAGGTCTTCCAGGGCTACAGCCTCGGCTTTGGCATGCCCGAAATCTAATAAAGAATAAGAATTCAAATGAATGGGAAAATACGGCATACCTTCTTTGAGTGCCCTTTGAGCTCTTTACTTACACCGCCAATTACCGTCTGTCGGGCGACCTCGCGACAAGCCAGCTTGTCAGGAATGAACAATGGCAGCGCATGCAGGGGAACATAAGCCCCGAAAACTCTGAGGTATGAAAATTCTGCCTCCACGTACCAGTCTGCAATGCTGCTCAGATTTGTCACTATGTTGTTCGAGATACGGGGTGGCGGGTGACCAAAAATGGCGACATGCAGGGGCACCATCACCCAGTTAAAAATTTCATACGCGAAATTTTCTGCTTTGTTTTCCCATAGTTTTTCATGATACACATGTATGGTTTGGTCTTCGGTCGGAGTGCAACCCCAGCTCATTAATGGAAATGGTGTCATAGAACAAATTGCGTCCATAATATATGCAGACATGAAGAATGAGGACGACCTCCTATTTTCCTTTTGTTCCCGATACTCTGTGACCTGATTAGCCAAGCTATCCGAAAGCATCCTTGCCCAGTTGAAGGAAACGCCTTCTGCAACCCGAAATATTAAAGGCACCCACGCAAGGTAAAAGTGCGTTGTGTCCTCTTTCCCATATAACCGACATGTCATCGTGGCCACATATTTGTACTGCGGCTCTAAAGAAGCGATTGAATATATGCCGTGGTTATCAGCTCTAAACTTCACTGTGTTCGAAACCCAATCTTTTATCAAACTTGCCATGGTTTTATCATATTGTACGCATTCTTTCTCCTTTAACTCCTCCAAGAACTCAGCGCCATATTCGTGGTCGGATGTCGCGGGCAGCTTATACATGGATTGCAGGTGTTCTGGCCTGAAAGTCCACATGATCCAATGCCCATCGGACCATGTCATAATATGGAAGCAACCGTGGCTTGGCTGCTACCCTGTGCATTATAGATTGGACGACTATTTTGTACTTGGTGGTTATATCATTTCTTTCATTTTCGTCGGAGTCGTCGGAATAATCCACCAATTCTGACTGCAACATATCTGAAACATATGACCAGTTAGGGACTGAGTCTGTATTTCGGGGCGAAGTATCAGAGACATTATCTGAGCCTTGTCCCGAAACCTCAACATTCACCTTTGCTGCTTTCCACAGAGCCATGGCTGAAGCTTGCGTTTTAGCTCTTCTGCGATAGAACTGCGTATACATACATAAGTCAGTTTACTCATAAGTGATGAGCTCTGCATGCTATGAAAATACATTCGTTATAATGAAGCGAAACACTTACATATATTTGAAAACTCGGTACCTTTCAAAACAAGCTTGTCAAATCATAATTAGAAATAAATCTTTGCCGTAAAAATCCGATCCTATATTCATAGATTTACCTTGTTTCTTCATTAATGTCATAAATTTTTGCGGTTTAAAAGTCAGTTGGTGTATGGAGAGAAAAGGATTCATCGTGAATCGTGCAAGCATCGAAACGTGGGATATGTCTTGATTTAGCTTAATTAATCCAATCTCGCCAACGTTAATCAATATCTCGCTACTCGTTATATCGGGGATTTTCCTTTAACATTTTGAGTCTCCAACTCCCGAGACTGCGAAGATCGATTTTGGTTTAATTAAAGGTAATCGCGATTTGGGGCTTGATTAATTTTATAATTATTATATTCGCCATATCGCAACTTGGAGCTTCGAAGATAAGTTTCTAGGAGATTTACATGCCGAGTTGTGAAACCGCGAGATCGCGATAATCATGACTTAATTAAAAGGGAAGATAATCTTGGATTAAGTGATTAATTAATCAAGTTATAATTGCATCGTGAATTCGCGAGTCGGAGTTTAGATGCTGTAACCTTCGAAAAAGATATTGTCGAGTGGCGAGACGCCGAGAACAACTTTTACCACGGTTAATTTTTAACTTTTATCCTTGACATGGGTTATTCAAAAGGACCTCGTGTCCTCGGCTATCGGAGCTGTGATAATAAAAATTTGGGTTTGGCGAATGCCGAGGTGCGAAATCCCGATGACACTTAATCACGAGTTAGGGAAAACATTTACCCTTGTTACTGTCTTGAGTGGAAAGTTAACATGATTTCGTCGTTTCGTGACTCGGGATATGGAGATTACCTAAATTATAGTATCCGACCTGCGAGATCCTGAAGTAGAACAAAAAGAGGAAACATTCTTACGAAAAGTAGGATTTGTTTCGAGAGTAGAAAAATCATCGTTGCTTGCGAGATCAAGCTTCAGAGATCATCGATATCTCGGAGGAAAAAAGAAAACCATCTTTTAGATTTCAAGCATCAAAATGAACATTTTGACAGGCTAAAAAACAAGGGCGGCTCCAACATAGGCTCCAACTAGGGATCCYGCCTTCCTGTGAGGCAGGAAGAACAGTAGACCACGTGCCAATATTGGGTAAATGGAGTCAAAAACTCAATCAGGCGGAAAGGTTGTTGAGAAAAGAGGATCAAAGGGGGGAAAAGACTTTGTTCTTTACCTTGAAAAGTTTTTTCAAAATTAGATACTCTTTCCAAACACAGCTGTAGTCCCTTTCACAATTTTCCCTTTCCCACCACTAAATTTAGGTATGTTTTAAGACAATCGAAACAGTCCTAGGAGACTCAACAGATTTTGTGGCTCTCAGCTTGCTTCAAAAGAATGAGATTATGTGTTTTTAACTGGGGAGTCCCGTCTGAATTTGGGATGTGGATCAGGTTTTAGAAAGCATTGGTTACCAGAGTAGAGTGATATTCAGGTATAACATCCTTACATATATCTCAGATATTGCTTCACTGCCAGCGAGCCTGTTCAGTACCCCAGTGAATTTATCTGACCCCTTTTACTGAATTTCCTTTCACCACTTCAGAATATATTTATGCATTTAAATGTTGAGATGAGGGCAATCATTTCTGAATTTCCTTTCATCGTCTCTTGGACTAGGTGAGGGCAATCATTTCTGAATTTCCTTTCACCACCTGTCTTATAATTTACTTTTTTGAGCGCGAAGATGGGGGCAATCAGTTTGTATCAGGGATGATATTTGTGTAATATTTTGCATTAGAGGTCTATCAACTTACTTTGATTACTCGGTACCAACCTTCCCTTGACCTTCACAACATCTTCGTTCTTAGGGAGAAAAGGAAAATAACTTTTAAAGGGCATCCCGTTTGAGCAAGCTTTAATCCTCTGATACCGTTGAAAAACCTAGGAAAGTTAGGATCGCTCTAAACATTCCTTCGTTTAGCGGGGGATTGAGTAGTTGTGAAGACCCACTTTCCTTCCAAAATCTGTTTTGAAACTCACGAGGTTTAAAACGAAAAACTTTTATCCCTTCGTAATGAAATGGGAAGATGGTGACTTGTTAAAAGTTAGACCCGAAGATAGACAGGATGCCAGGTAGCGATTCATTGACTGAAAATATAGAGGTCAAACAGTTCGAGACTGACTCTTGTAGATATCTTTGGGGATAGTTTATTTTGACTGACCGTTTTTAGATTGAGTGTATCATTCAAATTATTTTAAATCAAAGATTATCAAGCCAAGAAACAACCCTGTTATCTAACATTTTAGCCGATATTGCAGTTTGAATGGCGTTACCTCGGTTTTCTTTAACAGTCTTTCATAACATGTGTTTTTGAGAAAGCTCCTTTTTACCTTTTCATTTCACTTTCTTTGTGCAATATGAAACTACTTTAGGTATCACCTGTTTTATGCCGATTTATTTCTGACACCGACTTGCAAATTACTTTTCCTGCTAGTTTCGTATGCAGCTGGAATCCTGTACAAAGCAAATACGAATCTTATTCGAAATGTGTCGAAAATTTATGAACAAAAAAAAATAAAAAATAAAAATAAATATATATATGTACACAAAATATATATATATAAAATTTATATATATATATATATATATATATATATATATATATATATATATATATATATATATATATATATAT
>JZKD02S1678817.1:452929-469141 GCA_000966675.3 Picea glauca
CCCATCTTAGCACTAAATCACCTGGAAGGAATTCCCTGTCCTTTGCCTTGAGGTCGAACAATGCTTTCATATCATCTTGGTACTTCTGCATCTTTTCATCAACTTCAACTCTATGTTGTTGAACCTCAATCAGCTGATTAATTCTCTTGGTTACATGATTTGGTTCTTTGTTTTGATCCCGCCATAACTTCATCACTGGTATTGCTAGATTAATAGGTAGAACAACATCTGTCCCATAGACCATTTGAAATGACAAAATGCCGAAAGACCTTTTAGTGCTGATGTGGTTTGCCCATAATGTGTATTTTAAGTGCACATGCCAAGACCTTTTATTTTCATCCAATACTTTCTTGATTATGTTCACCAGGCTCTTGTTAGACGATTCGGCCAATCCGTTCCCCTGGGGGTAATATGTTGTGGAATGGACAAGAACGATGTTATACCTCTGACAGAAGCTGATCATAGCCATAGATTTAAAAGCCTGGGCATTGTCGGTAACTATCTTTCGGGGACAACCGAATCTTGACAAAATATTGTCTTCCAAGAAATCGATTACCACCGAGTCTGTTGCCCTTTTGGTTGGAATGTCTTCCACCCACTTAGTAAAATAATCTGTAGCTGTTAAGATCCACTTATGTTGAGCACTGGAATGGGAATTAATCTCCCCTATGAAGTCTAGACCCCATTGTTGAAATGGGGCTTTAGCTTTGACTGGAACTAGGGGCAGTGCAGGGAGTTTCTGTTTACCTGCGAATATTTGACAAGGGTTGTAGGCACGCACTTTGGCATTGACGTCCGAAAAGAGTTTCGGCCAGTAGTACCTAGCCCTCAAGATCTTGTAGGCTGTAGCTCTCCATGCGTGATGCCCCCCACAGAGTCCCTTATGAAATTCGTCTATAACGCGTTGAGTTTCTGATTCAACTAAACAGACTAGCAGGAACCCAAGTGGATCCTTCCAATATAGCTGACTTTCGACTATACAATATTTAATTGCATGGAGTTTTAAAGTTCTACGTTTGGACGATGATAGTTCATCTGGGCATTTTAGGTTCAACAAGTAAAACACTATGTCTCTGTACCAGCCCGATGACAAGAACTTCTCTTCGATCTGGTTTGGACTTGTTTCTTCATCTAGTTCATTTAGGTCTGTGTCTTCGTCGCTTTCCTGCAGGCAATTGATATCAAGGGCTTTGAAATTTGACTCCACTAAGAGTTTGGCCAGGCCTTGCCCTTTTATCAATTTGGTTGGTTTAACTTCTAGATCGAATTCTTGGATTTTAGTGAGCCATCGCCCTCTTTTTCCGTCACTGTCTGGCTGTACCAATATATATTTCACAGAACTGGTAGGCACGTACGCGATAATTATTGAATGTAGTACATAAGTTTTGAATGCCTTTAGCGCTTTTACCATTGCGTACGCCTGTTTTTCTATTATGTCATACTTCAGTTCTGCGTCTCTAAGGCTCTTGCTAAAAAACGCGATCGACCGTTCGAATCCTTCTTCATCGTTTTGTAGGAGCACCGCGGCGATAGTATGCTTAGAGGCAAACGAGAAGATATGAAAATCTTTCAGATAATCTGGGCTTGCTAACACATGTGCCTCGCTTATGAATTTTTTAATATGTGCGAACGATGCTCTGACCTCAGTTGTCCAATTTACTCCGCTATCCTTCTTCAACATTCCTGTGATCAATTTGACAATCTCAGTGAAATTGGGGATAAACCTTCGTAAAAAATTTATTGTTCCTAAGAAAGATTGAATCTCTTTTACATTTCTGGGAATATTTATAGTTTCTATTGCTTCAATCCTCTTAGGATCAATCATGATCCCATCTCTAGATACGATATGGCCCATAAGCTTACCTTCTCGCATAGCGAAATGTGATTTCTTTGGGTTCAAAGATAGACCAAACCTGTGGCATTTTTCGAAAGTCTGTTTCAAATGGATCAAGTGTTCTTCATCGGTTTTAGAGAAAACCGTCAAATCGTCGAGGTAAATGACTATGAACTTGTCTCTTTCTCCTACGAAAGCGATGTCCATAGCGCGCTGGAATGTAGCCCCTGCATTCATCAAACCAAACGACATTTTGTCATAGATGAATGTACCCCATGGTGTGGTGAAAGCAGTTTTTTCCTTGTCTTGTTCGTTCATGGAGATTTGATTATAACCAGAGAACCCATCTATCATAGACATTCGATTTGCTCCAACTACTTTTTCTAGGACATGGTCCATTTTGGGCAGCGGATAATTATCCTTGAGAGAAGACAGTCTGATTTCTCTATTCTTTTTCCTGACAGGGACCAGGTTTTCCACCTAGTTCGAGTATCTCAGAGGTACGATTATTTTCGCATCTAAAAGCTTCTTAACTTCCTTTTCAATCACGGGTAACAAAATGGGGTTAATTTGCCTAAGCTTTTGCCTAAATGGTTTGACCCCATGCTTCAAAGGTATATTGTGATCAATTATGGAAGTGTCATACGTTCTTAGCTCATCATAAGACTAGGCGAAAACATCTTTGTACTGTCTGAGTAGGTCTTTGTACTTGTCTTTTACTTTGGGAGGGAGGAACTTGGATAGCTTTATTACCCTGGATTATTTTTCAGTTCCTATATCACAGTCCTCCACTTCTTCTGGTTGGGGCTGCAATGTGGATTTCATAGGTACGTCGTTCTGATCAAAAAGTCTTTCTAAAGGAATCAAGCCTTTCAGAATCTGGTTGCTTTTAAGGACCAACATACGATGATCCGCAATTTTTTCTCGTAAGGTTTCAGGATCTTCCCCTTCTTGCATGATCCACATTGGGTCATTTTGATTCTCTTGGTCTGCATGAGTTTCAGAGAACTCACCCACTACTATAAGAAATTTCTTAATTTGTTCGTCATCTTCAAAGACTTGCCAGTGTCAGATATTGTCTGGTATAGAGGGTTTGTATCTGATTTCAATGTGGTATTTCAGTTTAAAGGTCGTGGGAGGAGAAAAGGTTGAAGTTGCCTTTGCCAATGCATCAGCATGTAGATTCTCTGCGCGAGGGATAAAATGGACCTTTACAGATGAGAAAAAGTTTTCCATGAGATCCCAAGCACAATTTCTATACGTTCTTAGTCTGGGATGCTTGGCTAGGTACTGTCGGTTTATTTGTTTGACTATTAGCTCTGCATCACCATAAACCTCCAAGTTACTTATATTTAGCTTTTTGGCAGCCTTTAATCCTAATATCAACGCTTCATATTCGCATACATTGTTAGTGTAATCTATGTCCCACTGCAGTCGGTAGGAGAAAGGAACAATGAATTTACCTTCGGGAGCCACTAAGAGCACTCCTGCACCTGCCCCTTCAGAACATAAAGCACCATCGAAATACATTTTCCAGACTCCGGTGTTACACAGATCCTCTGTCAAGTGACTTGACTCTTCTTGCTTTATATCGATTTCCTCTGGACAACCATCCAAACCATCATGAAAAGACAAGATACAATTTCCCAGATCTTGGTCCGCAATGTAAATAGGGAAGTTGTTTGGGTTTTGAGGGTCACTGACTGTATATGCTAATCTTGTTTCTCTGTACAACCGAGTGAACTGACCACCGAACACAGGGATTGTGGCATACGTCATGTCCAACTGTAGCGAACCCCCCAACTTGGCTCCCCATGACCTAGATAACAAGATGCCATACTTGGGGGGAATATCTGCGATAACCACATCCATCAGGATACTTTTAACCAGGACCTGTGCCAGGGTGACTACCAGATCTTTTATCATCCCCATACATTTAATCCTTCTCGAGTCAAAAGAGTACAGATTTCCATAAGATATTGTGATCTGGAGACCCAACTTGTCCATTATAATCTTTGGCATAACATTATGGGAAGCTCCAGAGTCTAACATACAATTATGCAGCAATTGATCATACACATTCAGAGTGATATAAAAAGGAGCGATGGTGTCTTTGGCCCCTTTCAAAATGGGGACCAAATGTGATGTTAGGTTTGTCATCTTCTAAGTTTAAAACATCAGAATGGCTTTCTAGCTCAGAGACACCGATTGCTTTAGTAATTTGCTTCTGATAAACGAGGTTTTTTGCTAATTCTACCAAAGGGATTGGTATCTTAATTTTGTTTAACTCATTTTCAAAGCTGAAAGCTCCGCTCACCTTGTCTGCTTCTTTGGTTGACACTTCCGCATCTTTCCTTTCAGACTTATTTGTCTGGACCGCTTTATCCCTCATGGTCCTAGTTGAAGACGTAACTTTATTTTCTGGTTCGGTTTTTGGTGTTTGAGTTTCAACTTTTTTCACCTCGGACTCCTGATTGCTTACTACTTTAGTTTTGTTGTTGGGTAATGAGGTATCGTCCGAAGGAGGCTCACAAGTTTGGCCTCTTTGAAGGATTTTCTCGGGTTGAGTCGTTGAGGTGGGCTTACTCTTAGATCTTAGGTTGTACTTTGGTTGAAACTCGACCATCATCATCTCAGTTTCTGGTGGAGATTCACAGAGATCAGTGTGAACACCTTCTTCACCCTCATTAGATGGTTGTGGTGTGTTTAAAGATTTTCATAGTCTTCGCAAGTCAGATATGGTTGAGTACAGTCATCACCGAAGTTCGTGACGTCATTATCCGAATCTCCGTAGTCTTGAAAATCGTTCGCTCCTATAAAATTTTCATTCTTTAAAGGAGCTTGTATCTTTTGATCTTCATTTTTTATTTGTATTTGTTGATTAGGGGGGTTTTGATTCCTCTTGAAATATTTTTTGGGGTAAGAGTCAGCCTTGGCCTGTTCGAGTTCCATTCTGGATATTTTATTTGACAGTTCTTTAATCACTCTAGCCATATCGTCCACCCTATCGTCTGAGGATCTATTGGACCCTGAAGGACCTGCTTGTTCTCTAAATCACTTGGTCTCTCGGTTTCCAGTCTCTAATCTAGCTTTAAGTTTACGCAAAGCCATCATATTAGACTCTATTTCTACCGCATCGTCCTGCATACGGTTTAAGGTGGCTCCCCTTCTCTCTCACAAAAGTAGTGTGAAATCTGGCTCGAAAGCTCCGACGAAAGTCACTTTGGCCGCGAGTTGGGATGGTTTAACCTTGGGTGGGATTTTATTGTACAGTTTGTTGATCTCTGAATGAATTCCATGATTGTTTCTGAGTTCTTTTTCTTCAAAGACCCAAATTCGGTTAAATAATAGAGATGGTCTTTTCTCTCGCCCCATTGTCTGAGGAAAGCATCTTCCAAAGTGTCATAAGACAAGATAGAAGCTGCGGGTAGGCTCCGAAACCAAGTTYGGACCTGACCTTCAAAATTTTGGACAATGAGTCTCGAATAAACATCTTCGTGCTTGATACCGAAGATATCTGCGAATTGGTCGAAAAAATTAATATGTTTGGCTGCGGTCAGATCCCCCTCCCCGGTGAATTTCGGTAATTTTTTTATGTAATTTTCTGGAAGATCATGTAGGGGGACGGGCAATACTAATGGAGCATATCTGGCTGTGACTTTTGCGAAAACTTTGGGAGGGGGGGAAAGCACTTGACCTCCACCTCCTCCTAGAGGGATTCCTCCCCCTCCTCCCCCGATAAAACCTCTGCCTCCTCCTATAAACCCTCCACTTCCTCCTTCGGCGGCTGCTATCATTGTTTGTGGAAAGTTGTAAAGGGGATTTTGGAAAATTAAAAGGGAATCTTTATTTTCTTCGCGAAGAGGAAAGTCCGATGAGGAAGGATAAGGAACACGAGGACTCGGTTCCTCGGATTTGCAAGAGACAAAATCGGGAGAACCGACGGGTGTGGGAACAGAGTGTGTAACACACTCTTCAGAATTTGGTGAAGTTAGGAAATTCAACCGAAGAAAATATGGTATTTCAAAAGCTGACGAACTTTCAAGAGTGCCCTTTCCTTTGTGTGCTAAGGGGACTGTTGGATGAATCTCACTCCTAACCTCGGAGCAGATTGGCGTTGAATCTTTAGCGTCAAAGAGAGGACTGAGCAAAGTTGAGGGTTCGGAAGGACTCTTAGTCTTCAGTGCTGGGGTTTTAAGTTTGTAAACTGCAATGGTTGGCTTAAAAGAACCTCTCGCCTTTAGAATTTTTTCGGGATCGGTAACGGGCGTAATCTGCTTACCATCCGGGTTTTGTCTGGTATTCCTTCAACCGGATGCCAGTTTATTTCTCCTGGTTTCGCCAAGTAAAAGATAAAAAGCCTTAAAAGGTGTGTACTCTTTGTTCACTATCAAAGGGTAACACTTTCGACGAAAAACAATTGTCGTTTTCCCAGGGAAAAAGATTTCGTAACTTCGGTCCTCAACAACGGCGCCAGAAAGATGTTGTTCCTGAGTATGTACTTAAGGCTTAAAAGTACAGTGTCAAGGCATTCGAAAGTGGGTAAAAAATGGAGAAGAGAGAAACGTCAACCTTCGGTAAAGAAAACTAAGGAAGATTTCTACGTTGGCGTTGTCTAGCTTCCAACTGTTCCTGGATAGTTATGTCTTGTTCAATGGCTGCCCATGAACGTTCAAGTTCGACCCGGTTAGTAGCAGTTTTAAGTATTATGTCGAATAAGTTTAAAGCGATATGCGTTTGGTCCGATAGTCCGGGTTTGATATTAGGCTGTGCTGTTACATGGACAGTCATGGAGGAACAGAAAAAATAGGAAAGACTTCAAAGAGAGATTAAGTGTTGTCTCGATTTGGTCGAAAGAAAGAGAAATTACGGTTTTAGGAATAAAAATAGGGAGGCAAATCAAAGGCTCTTTCCCGTAACTGTATTATATTTTAATAAAAGGTGTGAGGTGTGAGAAAAACATTTAGCTGTTTATAGTGTAAGGCTTCTACCAGAGGAGAATTTCACAAATAAATAGAAGAGGAAAATGTAAGTAAATAACCAATGTAGCAGAGAATATATGTAGAGTTCTAAAAATGTAGATTGGTCTTACACCCGCTGATAGCTAGTGCAGAGGAAAGACAATAAACAATTACAGAAAACCAAAATTCATTCGTTATAGTAGTGGTCATACTAAAGTATAACGAAGCACATCAATTATGAATACGAAATGAAATGAAATATGAAATACAAAGAAACAAACTTGTAACACAGTCGTGACGTAATTGAGAATCTTCAGATTTGCTTGAATTAACTTCTCAAATGTAAAAAACTCTGTTACAATCGACACAAAAAGGTCCAGCCTTGTTTATTTATTTCTGTGATATATTTATACAATTTTACAAATCAGGTAGAATCTCAATAGTCACAAAATTTCGGTTATGACAGGGAGGAGAGAAATCGCTCCATTTCTCCTTCTATGTCTTCACTTGGTGCCAGGCGTTGGTCGTCGCGTGGACTCGGTACATGAAACACATCTTTCGACCAGCTGAGATATTAACCGAGACTGTTCTGCCTGACAGTTGGCTTCGAAGAAGTAACATTCTCGAGCTAACTTTTGCAGCCTGTCTTCCATCTATCCATCGATGATGTCTATGGCACATAGTTGCGCACTAGGTTTGATCATGCACTTATCAACTTGGACTATGTCCACCATAGTCATCTGAGAGATATCGGCCGAATATCTTTCCTCCTTTTCCTTCAGATCAAGTGAGATCTATTCCACATTCATTTGCATCAACGCCTCGACATTGCCTCCGCTGTCAATGCCCAACAACTTGCCGTCTATAGAATTAAAGGCCTCCTCCGAGGAATTGGTTATCTTTTGGGCTTGCTGCTTGCCTTCGACGATGCTATGCTCCCATTCCTTTAATAGAATGTCCCCTCGGGTTTGCTCTGAAATGGTGAATCTGGGAGTACTCGCCGAAACCTTGTTGTTCGTGGCTATTACTGCCTCCTGGAAGGCGACCCGAGCCACTCCTGCATCCCTTTCTTTGGCCGATAAATTCTCGAAAACCTGATTGACCAACAGACAGTTTTCCCGGATTGCTCCCACCTTGGCGAACAAATTTTGTTGCGTCGCAGAGACTCTGGTCCGAATCTCGATTGCCTGGGATTTGAACATCCCGATCTTTATCATTCTGCTCTCGACGATCTCTACCCGAGCCTGCAGCTGTTCAATCAAATTCCTCTGCTGTCTCGCCTGCATCCGACCATATCGGACCACCAACTATGCTTGCTCAAGATGAGTTCTGAGCACCTCTATTTCATTTTTATCGGCCAATTTGGCCTGCTCTATTTCCACTCTCGCCTGACCTTTAACATTCTCCGTGGTTGTGGCCAATCTGGCTTCAAGAGTCCTGATTAGGCGATTTTTTCTTTTAAGTTGGTTCTTTAAAAGTCCGACTGAGAATTGATTCGCCAAGGCATACGCTCCTAGCGTCCCTGCGATTTCAGTGGCAAATTGCTCATTCTTTTTATTTTTTCCATCGGTCATAACTTTATACTTTTTGGCAGTCGACTCTCCTTCCTGGTAAAATTCCCTTTTTACTACTGCTTTTCTCTTTTGATCAAAGAAAAACTCATTTGGAGAGAGTTCTTCTACTCTTATGGGCCTCAACGCCTCATTGAATATCCATCCTTCTTCGATATTTCCCTGCGTCGACTGCAAGGGGGTGACAGATGTGATGGGTTCTCCGATCTGTTTCGCCGATTTTCCTGAGGTGTCGACCGAGTTCTGCTTCTTTGGCGGTTCTGGGGTCTTTATCTCTGTCTCCGGATTTTGTTTCTTTGGGGGGTCCAGAGTCTTTTCCTCTGCTTCTGGATTCTTCGTTTGTTCCTCCTCGTCCTGATGTTTTCCTGGGTCGAGAGTTGCATCTTTAGAACCTTCAACATCCTTCTATTCCGTCTCCGAAATGTTTGGACCCTCACCTCTTAATACAACGGGGAGACAACTACATCGATGTTACTGGAATTTCAATACCTCGGCTCTATCCTCGGGTGCCAAGGATTGAATCCGGGCTAGAATTTCTTCATAGGACCTCGCTCCTCGGAAAATGTCATCCGAGGGTGAATTCTCATGCTCAAATCTTTTGAGCCCGCAATTAGCTAAATGATTGCTCACGACCCTTTGTAGATCGTGCTTCTTGTATTCGATGGAGACCAAATTTAGGTCTTCTAGGGCTGCAGCCTCGGCTTTGGCATGCCCAAAATCTAATAAAGAATAAGAATTCAAACGAATGGGAAAAGACGACCATACCTTCTTTGAGTACCCTTTGAGCTCTTTACTTACACCGCCAATTACCGTCTGCCGGGCGACCTCGTGACAAGCCAACTTATCAGGAATGAACAATGGCAGCGCATGCGGGGGAACAGAAGCCCCGAAAACTCTGAGGTATGAAAATTCTTCCTCCACGGACCAGTCTGCGATGCTGCTCAGATTTGTCACTATGTTGTCCGAGATACGGGGTGGCGGGTGACCAAAAATGGCGATATGCAGGGGCACCATCACCAAGTTAAAAATTTCATACATGCAATTTTCTACTTTGTTTTCCCATAGTTTTTCATGATACACATGTATGGGTTGGTCTTCGACTGGAGTCCAACCCCAACTCATTAATGGAAATGGTGTCATAGAACAAATTGTGTCCATAATATATGCGGACATGAAGAATGAGGACGACCTCCCATTTTCCTTCTGTTCCCGATACTCCGTGACCCGATTAGCCAAGCTATCCGAAAGTATCCTTTCCCAATTGAAGGAAACACCTTATGTGACCCGAAATATTAAAGGCACCCATGCAAGGTAAAAGTGCGCTGTGTCATCTTTCCCATATAACCGACATGTCATCATGGCCACATATTTGTACTGCGGCTCTAAAGAAGTGATTGAATATATGCTGTGGTTATCAGCTCTGAACTTCACTGTGTTCGAAATCCAATCTTTTATCAAACTGGCCATGGTTTTATCATATTGTACGCATTCTTTCTCCTTGAACTCCTCCAAGAACTCAACGCCATATTCGTGGTCGGACATCGCAGACAACTTATACATGGATTGCAGGTGTTTTGGCCTGAAAATCCCGATGGTGACTTTCTGCTCGTTCATGATAGTCCTGGTCGATATGTCCACATGATCCAACGCCCATCAGACCATGTCATAATATGGAAGCAACCGTGGCCTGGCTGCTACCCTCTACATTCTAGATCGGACGACTATTTTGTACTTGGTGGTTATATCATCTCTTTCGTTATCGTCGGAGTCGTCGGAATAATCCACCAATTATGATTGCAACATATCTGAAACATATGACCAGTTAAGGACCGAGTCTGTATTTCGGGGCGAAGTATTAGAGACATTATCTGAGCCTTGTCCCAAAACCTCGACATTCGCCTTTGTTGCTTTCCGCGGAGCCATGGCTGAAGCTTGCGTTTTAGCTCTTCTGTGATAGAACTGCGTATACATACAGAAGTCAGTTTACTCAAAAGTGATGAGCTTTGCGTGCTATGAAAATACATTCGTTATAATGAAGCACAACTCTTACATATATTTGAAAACTCGGTACCTTTCAAAACAAGCTTGTCAAATCATAATTAGAAATAAATCTTTGCCGTAAAAATCCGATCCTATATTCATAGTTTTACCTTGTTTCTTCATTAATGTCATAATTTTTTGCAGTTTAAAAGTCAGTTGGTGTATGGAGAGAAAAGGCTTCGTCGTGAATCGTGCAAGCATCGAAACATGGGATATATCTTGATTTAGCTTAATTAATCCAATCTCGCCAACGTTAATCAATATCTTGCTACTCATTATATCGGGGATTTTCCTTTAACATTTTGAGTCTCCAACTCCCGAGACTGCGAAGATCGATTTTGGTTTAATTAAAGATAATCGCGATTTGGGGCTTGATTAATTTTATAATTATTATATTCGCCATATCACAACTCGGAGCTTCGAAGATAAGTTTCTGGGAGATTTACATGCTGAGTTGCGAAACCGCGAGATCGCGATAATCATGACTTAATTAAAAGGGAAGATAATCTTGGATTAAGTGATTAATTAATCAAGTTATAATTGCATCGTGAATTCCTGAGTCGAAGTTTAGATGCTGTAACCTTCGAAAAAGATACTGCCGAGTGGCGAGACGCCGAGAACAACTTTTACCACGGTTAATTTTTACCTTTAATCCTTGACATGGGTTATTCAAAAGGACCTCGTGTCCTCGGCTATCGGGGCTGTGATAATAAAAATTTGGGTTTGGCGAACGCCGAGGTGCGAAATCCCGACGACGCTTAATCACGAGTTAGGGAAATTTTTTACCCTTGTTACTGTCTTGAGTGGAAAGTTAACATAATTTCTCCATTTCGTGACTCGGGATATGGAGATTACCTAAATTATAGTATTCGACCTGCGAGATCCCAAAGTAGAACAAAAAGAGGAAACATTCTTACGAAAAGTAGGATTTGTTTTGAGAGTAGAAAAATCATCGCTGCTTGCGAGATCAAGCTTCAAAGATCATCGATATCTCGGAGGAAAAAAGAAAACCATCTTTTAGATTTCAAGCATCAAAATGAAAATTTTGACAGGCTAAAAAACAAGGGCAGCTCCAACACTACAAATGATGGATAATTAGTTTTAGGTATATTTGTTTGTTTTTATTTTGTTTAATTAGTTATTGTGTTTTATCTGGATTTTGTTAGTGGACTATACTAGATAAATGTACACAATGGACATATCTAAAATATATTGGACTATTTTGAATAGGCTCATATGAGGCCATATTATATATGGACCCGGGTTATATAGTTTTTTTGGGGGAAGCCAATTTTTCTTTTGGGGATATTATATGAGATATGACATAGATTCTTGTGGACCCATTACTCTACAACATATATTTTGATCTTTGTTGATATTTGTCATGCTCTTTAAGCATTTGAAAAGTGTAACTTCATTATGATAATAAAGTTACGATTTTTTTTTGTGGAAAAAAAATCATATCTCTCTTTCATCTATATAAAGATATTTTTATTTCCATTTGTATATATATTTAATTGACATATAGTTTTATTACTCTTATTTGTTATAACTACTATAACTGCACTAAGAGTAGTGAGGTGCATCTACAACCTATTATAATAGAGATGTTGTCACATGGGTAACATTTACATCATCATATGTCAACTTAAAAAAATATGATACTTGTAAACAATAATAATAGCAATACCATATGTTAGCAAGATAAAGAGACAAATGGAAATAAAAATATAGCATATGAAAGAGAGAGGTTTAACATGTACAACTAATATTTAAAAAGTTGCTATATAGAGACAAAAAGAGAGTACAAAGTCACAAGTTCAATATGGAGTTTAGTGAGATTATAACCAACTTAGATCCATCCTAAATGATTAAAAAATTCATACCCCAAGAGATTTGATCACTCTAGGTGCTTGATAGATCCAATGTTAAGATGGATCTACATTGGTAATAATTACAATATTAATAATCATAATAATAACAATTGTTATTTTTTAATATTAAATTATAAATAATGGTAACTATTAATCTTTCATAATAATAATAAATAATAATTTCAATATTAATGGTACATGAATAAGATGTTGTGGATATTTTAGTGTTGAAATACACGATGCTTAATTTCATCAGCGATTGTCCTTGATGATGCCAAGATGACATAGGTTTTATTTTTAGTGTCTCGACAATGGATGCATGGTTGATGCAAACTTGATGCTACATATAATAAAACAAAAAACAAACAATGTTACATGATATTTCACATCAAAGGGGGATCTCTCATTTCATTTTCACTTCAAGCTATTGGGTAAAGCTTCTTGGAGATAAAAGGGGTTTGTGGGGGCACTCAACAGGAACAAGGAAGGGATATCTACATGGCATCGAATCTATTGGCTTTCAAGTAAGTTTTTTATCATTTGTTTTTCTTTTCTTTCTTTTTTTCAAATTTGCATATTTAAACCAATATGGAATTTGGGTTTTAGAGATGGGAGATGGGGTTTTGCATATAAGATTTGCAAAAAAATGAAGTTTAAGAATTACCTCTTCCTCTTCCTCCTTTTCTCCTTCCTTTAATCCTCTACTCCTTCCTCCTCCTCCCTTCCTCTCCCTCTCCTCCCCCCCCCCTCTCCACTTGTTTATTCCCCTCCCCACTCTATCCTTCCCCTCTTCTTGTGACTTGGGCTCACATCACTTGGGTATTAGGTTCTTCCCTCTCGAGGACATTCGATTATATAGAACAAGCCAAGATGGCAGGCAAAAGGAAAATAAAAATAGAAATAACTATAAATATAATAATTACATAGAAGTATTGTTACAATGCAAATACAAATATCTTAACAATAATCAAAATTCTAATTTTACATATTCATTTTTGGATAATTTGTGAGTTATGAATCCCATGGAGTTGAGTGAGACTATAACCAATCTAGATCCATCCCAAATGATTAAAAAATATGTACCCCAAGAGATTCTATCCTTCTAGTTGCTTAATAGATCTTAAATTAACATGGATCTACATTGGTAATAATTACAATATTAATAATCATAATAATAGCAATGGTTAATTTTTTTATATTAAATTATAAATACGATAATTATCAATATCTCATAATAATAATAATAATAATAAATAGTAATTACAAATTAATGGCACATAAATAAGACATTTTGGATATTTTAGTGTTGAAATACATGACACTAACACAATGCTTAATTTCATGAGTGATTGTCCTAAATGATGCCATGATGACATAGGTTTTATTTTTAGCATCTTGAGAGTGGACACATGATTAAAGTAAGCTTAACGATACATACAATAAAAACAAAAAATAGAAAATGGTAAATGATATTTTGGATCGAGCTCTTTGTGTATTTATATTATAAATGAAAAAGGGTGATCTCTCATTTCATTTTCCCTTCAAACTATTGGGTAAAGATTATTGGAGTTGAAAGGGGTTTGTGGGGGCACCCAACAAGAACAAGGAAGGGAGATAAAGAACAAGGAAGGGAGATAAAGAACAAGGAAGGAAGATCTATATGGCATCAAATCTATTAGATTTCAAGTAAGTTTGTTATCATTTTTTCTCTTTTTTTTTTCAAATTTGCATATTTAAACCAATAGGGGATTTGTTTTTTTGGAGATGGGATTTGGATTTTTGGAGTTTAAACCAAGATGGATGTTGGGTTTTGGAGATGGGAGACATGGTTTTTCATATAATATTTACCAAAAAAACAAATTTAGTTTAAGAAATATCTTTTTCTCTTCCTCCCTCTTCTTCTCCTTCCTCTACTTATCTACTCATTCCTCTTCCTCCCTCTTCTTCTCCTTCCTCTACTTATCTACTCATTCCTCTTCCTCTATTCCCCCCTCTCCTCCTTCCTCTTCCTTTCCTTCCCCCCTCTCTCCACCTTTTTATTCCCCTCCCCTCCCTCTTCCTCTTTTTCTTCACCCTCTCTCTCTCTCTTTTTCTTCTCCCTCTCCCTTGCCCCCCCCTTCCTTTTCCTCTCCCCTATCCCTCATCACCTTCTTCCTTTTCTCTTCCTCTCCGACTCTCCCTTTTCCAAGGTAAGACAAAACCCCAACATTATTACCAATGTAGTGATTTCAATTAAGTTGATATGTTAACATTTTATTTTTCAATTTCCAATTTTTTTTGTCCAAAAAGATTCCTAGAAAATCACAATTGGAAAAAAAAATATTTTAATGATTTCAATATATAAGTACTTTTTGAATTGTATAACCAACACTCTAAACCTTATGCATGAGTGCTCTTCACACTAGTTTGAGAGCATATATAGATCTGACCTCTGGAGGGGGTTGTCCCTCCCCTCCAAACCTCAATGCATTGGAATTCCAAGGTATGGTATCATCCCTAAACAAAGCAACGAAATCTCAACTGTTTCATTTTGTAAAAAGAACTAATAATATCCCAACAATTGGAATGAGTCCTTCTCCCTCTAGGATGAAAGAAATAACACTGGTAGAGAGGGGACTTATTGGACAATTCATAGGCATTTGGCCATCCCCCAAACTATGGCCAACTAGGTTAAAAAACATTTACAGGTTTTGATAAAAAGGAAGTTGAGTCATTATTTATGTGGAAGAGGATTCTATGCCTTCTTTTTTTAATCCAAGGAAGATAGAGACTTAATATTCACGAGTAGTTTTTACTTTCTGGGCTTCGAGGGGATGTATCTAAATATATGGATGTTAGAATTCAACCCATAAAATGATGTGCAATCAATTGTTTATGTTTGGGTGTGTCTCCCACACCTTTCTCTGCACTACTGGAGAGTTGACTCATTGAGAAATATAAGCAATGCCCTATGACGTTATATTGACAAGGCATAGCCAAAGGAAAACATGTTTCTTTGTGCTCAAATATGCATATAGATTGATATGGAAAAAGGCATTCTAGAGGATATTCTTTTAACCATGGATAATTCATAGCACGAGAAACCAATCGACTATGAACAACCACCATTCAAGTGTAAATATTGTCACAAGTATGGTTACTTTGCGAAAAATTGTAAGAAGAAAAATACACGAAACCCTCAAGTTGCATTGCATAAATATGACCAGTGGAAAATGGTAAAGAAGAAGATGACTTTGGAAAACACTCAACAATCCAAATTTCAACCTTCAATAGTATGACCCTCTCTGCCATCTAGAGCCATAGCCCCCAAGGCTCATTCTCCGACAAAAAGCAATCCTCCAGGCTCTCATCCTGAATAGCCTATTAAACCGTCGACTCAAGTTTAAAATGGGAACCCTCAAATTCTTCATGACAATTTCAATCTCTTATCTTAGGAGGAGCATGTTCCCATCGTAGAATACTTGGTAGATCTGTTCCCAACTTTAGTAGTAGCAATCAGACTACCCCCAGAGAAACCTTTGGTCTAAATTGCAAACTTCCCTGTGTTAGAAAGCAAGGGAATGATCTTAGATTGGATGGAGAAAATAAATTACACTACTGAGCAACAACTCGATACAAAAACTAAGAGGAAGATGATATAGTTGCAAAGATCCACAAAAGACCAGGAAGGAAAATTGAAAAAGAGAAAAGGGAGGAAGCAATGGATAGGGATGAAATGATGGGAACTCAAAAAACCATATATAATTCCATGGAAACAATAATGAGGACAATTGGGACTCATGGAGCAAGTATTTTATCAAAGGGTGGTAGCCAAAACCCTCTTCTTAAATAATGAACATCGTCTCCTGGAACTATAGGGGATTAGGGAGCAAAAGTAAAGAAGCAACATTAAAGGAATTAATAAGAGATGAAAATGTTGGACACACCTACCA
>JZKD02S1678817.1:476663-512676 GCA_000966675.3 Picea glauca
GTTGATTACAGGTTGTTTGGCACAGGTTGGTGCATGGTTGATGCTCTTGTTTATGGTACAGATTGATATCTGTTGAGGATTGTTGCCTCATCTCAGTTGGTGTTGAGAATGTAATATGAGTATTGCATATAGAGCTGGTGCTCTTGTAGAGTTGTACTCTATTCAGATGTTGCTGAAAAACCCCCGGATTGAAGTCCATAATAAAAAGAAAAATTGTACATACATCTTGTGTTCCTTGTGGAGATGATTTGTTGATGATATATTGCTGATATATGTTGYTGATATGTATTCACATCTAACTAATTATTAATGACAACAATGAGTAATGAGTAAATGTCGAATGCTAACTAATGAGTTTTGTGTAAGAGGGAATTTTTGGGAAAAAGATCCCCACACTCATTCACCCCCCCTCTAAGTGTGGTAGGTGTGTCCAACAAGTTCTACATCATCAATTGGTACGATGAACTCTACCGACCACTCCTTCATGATCTCCTCCATGTCTTCATCAGTAAGTTTGTAATAGGACTACAATTCCTCCTTTCTCTCATCCTTGTGTGCAATGATATATATGAAATGTTGATCTGCGTGGAACTTAGCTAATGGTCTATATTGGTGCAAGGTTCGCATTGTCATGTGAGGGAACGATTCAATGACAATCTTCAGTTGTTGATAGTAGGCATGGAACATTGCGTTCGACTACCACTTCTTGGACAAGTCATTTGTGTACCATAAAGTGGAGAACCTCACGACCAATGACTCTTACAGTTTAATCTCTGAGAAGGTAGCTCCTTCCAGCATTTGCCAAGCGACAAATGCGATCAACACCAACAACCAACGGAAGTGGAACTCGTACCCTTAATCCTGAGCTTCACGATAGTCTTTCTCGAGCTCGTTGACGAGGTAGCTCGCCCAATTCATTTTCATCCCCTCCACACATTTCCCTGCGAGGTCCACCACAAACTCAGTGACCTGCGTGGGGTGGTTCTTTTTGACGAGCTTTCCAGCTATAATTTGGAAAGCTAGTCACATTGCACCATTTTGGATAGAAGCTACCTTGTAGCCTTGCTTCCCCTTCTTAACTTCGTTGTAGGCCTCCTTAATGCGCTGTGCTAGGGAGCGGTTTGAAGCCTTCCCTAGGTAGAACTGTTGAGGGTCGGGTCCCTGCATGCTCAGTTTTGTGATCAGGTGGATCAACATTGGATCCACAATAATGTGCCTGTCAAGCTAGAGGTATCCTCCATTATAACATGATAAGAGGAGTTTAACGCAAGCGTTAACCTCCTAATGTAAGCCAAAATGATGGATCATCATGAAGTTCAATATCATGGACTGCACGAGCTCCTTTATCCAAGGCTAGGAGACTATGCGAGCCTTTTTCCCAGTTGTCTTCATCATGTATCTATGCGGTGCGAGCATCACATAGTTCTTTCTGTCTCCGAGGTTGAAATCATTGTTCTTTAAGGATGGGATCTAGCCCATCTAGCTTCCAACTACGTGTATCCTCTTTGGGATGTACATAGTGATCAATGTGTACTCGAAATCCCATGGAATGCTATCGCAGTTGACTGCGCCAGCCAAAGGTGGGATATAATCAGGTAAGATCGACGAGATCTGCTTCGCATTAGCCAGATCGTCGTGATGCTTAGTTCGCTTCTCAGTTGCGGGGTTAGCACGGCTGTAGTGTCCTGTGGTTGAAGGGGACGCCTGCAATCCCCTAGTCGATGATGCCTGAACACCTTCATACATACTTCTATCAACCATATACTTTCTAACAACCTCCTTGACGGACTTCTCTAACTCACCTTGCGTGTCCGACATTCTTTCTTTTAAACGGATAGGTCGAGGTAAGCGAATGGATAGACGAGGTAAGCAAATGGGTGGTGATGTCTAAGTTCTAAAATGTTAGCTCGACTCTCACAATCAGATCTCTGTTAGCAACGTTAATCACAGATGGCAAAAAGTGGTCCCGACGTAGCGTCAGACGGGTTAAATAAGTGAGCGTTGTAATAGATTATTCCAACGAATAGGACTACTTTCATCAATGCGAATCCATCTGTTATGGCATCATCTCAACATCCCAAACACGGTCTATTCACCCATAAATGTCTTTCCTAGCCATTCAGAGCGTCGCTCTAACGATCGGGGCACCTCCAACGATCATATAGCTTCGTCGAGGCAAAGTCCCATTCTGATTGGTTCTATTGTTCCGGCGAGGTTCAAATTTTGTAAACTTGCCTCCTGCGAAGTCTTCTCTGAAAATTCTTGTAGATTTTATAACTTGGATTTCTTCTTATTGAGCTTCCTTGCCTTCTTTCCTGTGATCTGAGTCCCTCTAACTATTTCTGGATTTCTCTTCCCATTCTAATTCTTCTTTTCTCCTATAATAGTGACTTTGCGTTGTTGATATACTCTTAAAGGGTTCGAAGTTAATATCCCTTCCATTACTGATTCTTGGGTGGATATACTTTATTCTTGCATGGATAGGTCCTTCAAACCTTCTTGCGCTTCGACAACTAATTCTCTTTCCTTCTGTTGGTTCGACTTATCCTCTCGTTCTTTTATCAGTCGATCTACTTTTCTAGCTATGAAGTCCCTTAGTTCTTGCTTTTTATTTTCTATAGCTTCTTCCTCTACTTTCCTTCTAATCTGATCCTTCTTGATCCAAGTCTTTCCTAACAAAAGTGGGAAAGGGGCGTTGTTCTCAACAAACCTAATAACTTCAAAATCTTCTTCTGTTGGTGTTCCATGGATGATAACAGGTACACTAGGAACTCTTCCACAGAGGGTTATCATCTTTCCTTTAAATAAACCTATTCTTCCCAATGAAGGTACCACCGTAGGCTTTCCCAAAATTTCCCAAGTGCTTTCTGGCATAATATTCACTTGTGTTTCCTCATCCAAGGTACAGTTCATGTCGAAGTCTCCTATTCTTGTATCTATGTGTTGTTTTACTTTCATGATTTCTGGTAAAATGAAATCTTTGTGATCATTCATTGCTTTTTTCAACTGTACTAATATAGTCTGGACTTTTTCTTTCCGATCTTCTAACATGCTCTTATTCTCTGGACTCATGTTCATTTTTTCAACTTTAGCAATCATCCTTGGACAATCCTCAACCTTATGACCAACAATTTTACAATAAAGACAAATAGGACCTGCACCAGGGCATTCCTTAGCAATATGTCCCAGTCTTTTGTAGTTATAACATACTGTCAATCCTCTCCTTCTCTTATAAGTTCCCCAACTTTTCTTGTACTGCGCACTAGGATCACAGTGTTGGACCCATAATTTGCAAAAAATCTTTCTAGGTTCCTGCATCCACTTATTAGTCCAAAAATTCTTTCTGTGCATAGGAATAATACATCTTTCTCTAGTTCTATCAATTTTATTCAAATCAACTCTTTCTTCTAACTGTACCCTAGCTTTCAGACTAGGACAAAATCTATCAAACATACCTAGATCCATGCTTTTGAAACAAAATTTTTCACTTTACTTACTCTTATCAAACACAAAGCTTTAAGATATTACCTCCTTTCTTCAGATCAAATCTCTTTCTTGGCACGAGATTTCACAAGTCAAGTAGAGTACTGCACACTACAACAAAAAATCTAAGGACAAAGCTTCTCTTTTATTTTACTTCAATTCCCAACAATCACAGTTTTAGGCCCTTACAACGGAACCATTTGCTGGCACGGGGCAGACCCAGGGTTCAACGCTTCGACAACTCACTAACAAAACCCTATCTACTGGCCCTTTCGGCAACACCTGCGAAGCAGGCGAAGTGTCACCCGAGGTAGAGGCAGGGGGAGTTACAGGACATAGGTGTCTGTAACCAAGTTGGGACACATATATGTGATTACAACACTTCACAGAGTACTTAGGAACAACATTCATTACTATATTAGCCTTATTCACATCGTAGATCAACTGTAAGTACAGTTCGACACAGTAGTACTAAAGAATAACCACCCTAACCATCTAGCACATAGCATTGAATCAACTCTAGCATTCACCAATAAATCACTAAGCATCCATAGATCTATCTAACATTCATAACATTCAATGCACTGAACAGATTCAAAGCATAAACATCATAGCACAAAGAAACTCATCAACACAAGATTTACGTGGTTCACCCCAGTGTGGGGCTACGTCCACCAACTGCTTCTTCTTCTATTATTCTGCTTCAATCTCTTACATTCATCTGGTCCTGTGCACTAAGCCACAGAGCCAAGCTTCGCACTAGACAAGTGATTTGCGCACTAAGCACCAGATCCACCTTCCCAAAATCAGATCAAGGCACATAGCCAACTCGCACAGAGCATTACATATACAGTCTGTTGCATAAAGCAACTTAGAGTTGCTTGCACTTAGCTACATACACATCACTTGTCTTTTGCACTTAGCCCATCACTATATTTTTTGCACTAAGCACATTTCACTACCTCTACATTTCATTCCTTCCTATATATACTTTTACATCCCTTACAAAAGGCCCAATCATGGGTAAACCCATGGGACGACATCCAAAAACCCTAATGAACCCCTTGCTAGGTCCACAAAATAAGTGAGATCCCGTGATCTCAGCTCCGCCTGGGCACTCCATCTTCAACTAGCCCGTCGAAGTCCAAAAGTGGTCAAACCCAACCAATGTTTCCTCAAAACTTGGTCGAGGGCCAACACTATAGAAGAAAAAGAGTCGAGCTAAGGAGGCAATATAATAAGAGGAGTGGAGAAAAGAAAGCAAGGGGTGAAGAATGAGTATTCAAACCCAAGATTAAGAGTAAAGAAACCGCACTAGAAGGGTGCATGGGATATAGTTCTATGCTAGAGAGAAGCGTACAAGAAGAGAGGTCGTCAAAGTGACTGGATAATAGGAGTAAGGTATCGAGAGAGTATACCAGTAATAATGGGAGTAGGGTCAAAGAGGATGAAGTTAGACCCCCTTGGAGAGTAAGAGATGTAGTCACATAAGAGGAAGATGAGACACAGAGTAGCTGCACCAACATAATAGAAGATAGTGATGGAGCCCTCCGAGAAGGGGAAGAGGCATTAACAATTGTGAGCGAGCTTGTGTGGCTAAAGGTAGGAAGCTCTTTGGGATCCATCACCAAAGATGATGAGAGAGTATGGAGGAACGTTCTCTTTCAACCACCCCCCTTGTGCATTTGTGATCAAGAAGAAGAAACCAAAGAAAGTGCAGAGGTAAGAGAAGTAGAAGTATAGACATTAGAAGAGACTAGTGAAGGAGAAGTTGAAGTTAGCGACAATTCACATGGAATATCATAAGTCAGCGACACTTTTCAAGGAAAAGCATCAATATCATCAACAACTAGTAGTCAATCAAGAAGACAAGGTTTTAGATTGAGTATGGTGAACCAAGACTTAACTCTGAGGCTTTGTGCTTTCCATGGGATGGGAAGAGACGATGCATAACAACATTAGTTTACGTGTGAAGCTATATGATTTGTGAAGAAAGTCATGGATGAGGCATCCAAGATTGTGCAATTGGATACCACCTTCAGAGACAGAGCTTTGACTTGATACATGAAGTACAAGGCTATTGTGTCGGTGGGAAAAGCGAGGTAATGGATAGAGATAAAGAGAGATCTACTTAGGGAATTTTATAAGCCTAAGTTAGAATCTCATTGCATCACTGAGATCAAAGAGATCAAGCAACAATTTGGAGAAACAACGTGGCGCTATGGCCGACAGTTCAAAATATTGTTGGACAAATTGATGTTTCAGATCCAAGACGTCCAACATTGAGAATGGTTCATTACAAGACTCCTACCCCATATTTGTGTTTGATTCACCCAATAGAAAGTGACAGCCCAGGTGGAGGTCATGGAAATTGTGATGTGCCTAGAAGCTTCACTAGGAGGTGGAGAGAGTTCAACAAGGCTGACTTAGGTACAGTCTCAACTCGCAAACCTCACCATGCAACTACAATATATGGCTAAGATTGAGGCGGTGCACAATAACATGTGGTGTACTACGTGTCACACAGAAGGTCACCATAGGAACGAGTGTCCTACACTGGGGAGTTACACGACGGTAGGTGCATTGAATCTATTTCTAACTAGACCATAGACCAAGTGGTGTGAGATTTGCAAACAATGGGGCCATATACCCTCCCATTTCCCATTGTTTCAAAAGTATCAGAAGACTACGCAGACTCCATTTTGTGAATTTTGCAAATCTATGGGACATGATGTGAGCAACTGTCGATCATTACAACTAATGGAGGATCATGCAACAAATGCTTTCTGGGTCTATGAAGAATAAAATAGTGGAGACTACAAAGGCTTTGATGGGGGAGGATACTAAGGAGGCCTAAGAATAGGATATGGACGATGAAGAGGAAGAGGATATAATGGTGGTGGAGGAATACCACCTACCTACTTTAACTATGGCGAAGTAGGCCATGTGTCGCGATTATGTACCAAACCACGCACACTCTGTGTTGTGGGGAAATTCCCCTATGGTTGTGGGTAAACCATAACAAATCAATGACTGCTTAAAGACCAACAAATTCCAAGAAAAACAAAACAAAGAAGTCTGTAACTACTTTCACCAAAATAACTAAATATTGGAAAATAAAGAGAAAATAACTTACCCAAGGTCCAACGGTCGATGTAGATCCAAATCTGGAAGCTCTTACACGCCTTCTCAATTCCTCCTTTCTGTACCTGGAAGAATTGAAAATGAAAGACTAAAAAGAAAGGTAGTTATCCTATAACTAACTCTAGTCAATTTGATAAAAAAATAGAAAGATTTGCAATAAGTAGTCTTCTAGACAAATAGATATTCAAAAATAATGAATTACATATAAAGAACACCATAAGTCAAAGGAATGAGTATCTTTATTATTAAAATAAAATATTGAGGTGTAGATGTTACCTGCTTTGTTGTGACACTACTCCTTGAATGGACTCTAGGTCTCTCCACCCAGGCTACTACACATATGGTAAACCTCTAGCTTTGATACACAAACATATCCAAAGAGAATCCAGGAAGATCTCTTGATCAGATAGGGGAGTGCACAAAAAGGGTTGGAAACAAGGGTTTCTAGGTTTGAGGACCAAAATATCAAGGGGAATTTAGGGGCTTGTAGACGAGGTGAGATGCAACCATCGTGACTTTGCTTTTGGATTCATTACCTTTCTCCTCATGGGTTATGCTCTATTTATATCATACCAAAACAGTTGGAGATAGTTGGTATGAGTAATAGGAGTTAGGAAACTAACCAAACCTGAAAACCAATGTGCAATTATGTAAAAATGTATATATTTTTAGCTTTTTTTGACATGTACACGACTTTCCTCGAAGCAACCCACGTATACACATGTTGTATAACTGTTAGGACACATACAAGTTCCAAAATATTGTTTTTAAAATAATCCATAGGAGGTATGGAGAAGTGTTGTCTCTAAGTAGGATAGGGACAAGGCCAATAAAGTCATCAATGCTTCAATGGTGGTAATTGATTTTTATAACAAATTCCCCCTAATGTGTGAGGTTAGAAGAGCAATTGATAGTTGAAATACATTATAAATCCTCAAGGTTAAGAAGTAGTAAGCCAAGGTGAAGGTCTTCATAATCTAATCTAAGAATAGGAACCAACAACAAAAACAAGTTAGAATACTCTATTTCCGAGGCAGGCATACCCATGCTTAGGTGTGATGACAAGCATGACTACCAAATCAAGTACACTGTGGATCCATGAAGAATGTATATAGAAAAGCAGTGATCATGACCACGAAATAGATACACAATGGATCATGTCAAAAATAAATCATAGCCACGAAAGGTATACACAATGGATCTATGTCTCAAAATCAATGAAAAATATTTGGAAACAAGAGTTGAATAACTGATCCTTCACAAGTACCAATGTTAGAAGTGGAAGTGGCACTATCCAATGCAAATTGGGCATTAACATAAAAGAGGGGATGCCACTACATTCTCGAGGTCTTCAAATTAATTGTCATGGTACAAGTCTACACTATGCAAATAGATGTGTTGAAGTCAAACACCGTGAGACACCATTTGATTAGTGATCATTGATGTATACCATTAACAAACGCGATACAACCCACCGATAATTAAAATGGGCATCAAGGTACCTAGTACAATCTATCAAGTGTGAATAAAGGAGACATTAGGGGACATTGATGTATTCTCACTATCAATAGTGAGGGAACCTACAACTAATGAGTGAAATCCCTAAGGTATTAGTAAAGACTCTAGATCCCTATCCCAAAGAAAGATGTATCATAGGAAGAGATCTATTGGAAGGATGGAATTAGGGCATCCCCCATCAACTAACACAAGGAGTAGCAGAATTCCAAAGATTTTGAAGAATTCATATGAAAAGATTGAAAGGACCCGCCACAAAGTACACCTCTCGTGTGCACCGGATGGAAATAACACATGAAAGCGATCCTCTGAATAACAACCAATAATGAAGATTGTCGACAAAGGCGAGGAAACCTACACTGGGAACAAATGGAATCAAAGGTACTACATGAATCCCAATGTGTGGATAATGTTCTTGTTGTCGAACACAAAGGAAACCACTAAGTCAACAACCAATGGTGAAATGTCATATGTTGAGCACAAGGTCATCTATCAATGATGTAAATAAGGTTTGGGTACGACTCTAGGTCAAACTCTAAGAGCAATGTGTCATAGTTGATAAGAGCTTGAGTTGCCAACATGAAGTCAATGGGACCTTCCTTACTAGCATGAGTATAGAACAAAGATGCTTGTGATTTTGAAAAGTACTTGACATATGTGAAGGTTGACTTGCAAAGTCATGAATTATATAGAATGGTCAACACAGGATAAACTTCCTTTGAACAAAAGCATGATGCAATAGAGTGACTGAGGTAGCATGGACTGAAAATTAACATTGACATAATTCTATGATGCAGGAGGCATCAATAAACTCTCTATAGTGACTGTAAGAATAACCAACTGAAGGAGTAACAACTTTGCATAATTGGTTTAGTTTCCTAAAGCCATACTAAGCCTAAATCCTTGAGACCAGACTCAAAACTTTGTGCTTTGTTTAAAGGTGACTCGACTACTACCAATAACCAAAGCAAGACTCTTTCCCATGCTCTTTTTTGTTATTTGATTTTTTTTTTTTTTTTTTCATATCAAAAATACTGAAAAAGAAAAAAAAAAGAATGCTAAAATACACGGAGAAAACGAGTGTCGAAGGAAAGCAAACTAGTTCCAAGCACAAGGAACATACCTATGCTTAATGTAAGGAAATGTGTGCAGGATATCGACACTCGAGGGAATGTTTCCTCCAAGGATACATGTGTCAAGTTGCAAAGGAAAATATTGCAAGGCTAGCGATTGCTGAGAATGAGTGAGTAAATGGGTGAGAACATCAAGTTGAAACCCACATTAGGCTCAAAAGTGGGAGCAGTAAATATGCAATGTAGTTACAACTGAACACAAAAGTATGAGAGCTCCATGAGTAAATGGCCAAAAAAATTTGAGAAGAATATGAGGCTTCAATGCAATGTCATTGTGGGACTAAACAAGACTCCCGAGCCTAAAAAAATAATTCAACATGGGCACGAAAAGGCAAATCAAGGTGCTATCTAGGATGCCCATGAATGGTAGGCTCTACCAAAAACAAAAGGACACTTAGTATCAACGGGAGAACGCTCGTGTCGATAGTAAGTGGGGTTGACCCTAAGGAAAACATATAAAAAGTCAATGATTGTGTAGAATGCAAGTGATCTAGGTGGATATCGGTGGCCACCCACCTATTCCATGGGCTCGAAAAATTGTTTTCCATCTTGGTAGTTTTTCGGGTTCCAAACTTCCGGGGCCATTTTGAGGCCCTAAACGACTTTTTTTGGGGATTTGGGGCCTAGGTGACTGCTAAAGGCTCCAAATTGGGCTAGTAAAAAATCGTTCTTCTCAGTTAGACCTTTCCAACGGTGTATCGAGCACCCCAAACATAGATCGTATGCAAAAGTTACGGCACCGGGAAGTTGACGTATCAACTACCCCCATCGGGGCCCACAAACCTTTTGGCTTTTCATCTTCCAGTGTTAGGGTTTTGGATTTTACTTATGTTAAAAAGGCCTTTGGAGCCTCATTGTAAAAATCATCTTCTAGCGAATGAGAGTAGTTGTTACATCTCTTCTCAGAGATAAGTTGCCACCATTCTAGTGAGTCTTTCACTCTATATTTTTCCAGTCTTCGTACATTTTCGCTCATTAATAGAAAATTGTGTATTATTGTATCTCTGTGTTTATGGTTGCATCTCTGATACATTTCTGTTATATTATCAGATATTCGAGATATCTCTGTACATTTATTTATTGTATCTCCTCTCTCATTTCGTGCTGAAAATAATCCAGATCAGTGGTATCAAAGCAAACTGCTATTCATCATTTTTCAGTGCATGTCCCCGACGGGGTTTGAGTATAGAAAGTTGGGTCTTAAGCTTGTCTCTCTTGAAGACAATCACTCTTGCACACCCAAGAAATTGTCCATGGCAGAAGAAAAGAAAAATTACGGAGCAAAAGATTCTATTAATTTGTTGCTTGAGAAAGCTCTCACGCGATAGAGGGATGAAATGATGGAGAATTTTTCCAACATCCTTCAATGCCTGTCGATAATAACAGGTATATATTCATCATGTGGCCACTTTGGAGGCACCTCACCTTTCAAGGTACAAGTTAATTTTGATATTCTTGTATTTGAAGGACATATAGATACATATGCCCTACAAAAATGGTTAAATATGCTAGAAGGCTATTTCTCTGTTCACAATTTTTCCGACATGGAAAAAATCACCTTCGCATTCCTTAAGGCTCTCCCCCATGTCAAACATTGGTGGGAAACTTACTGGGAGAAAATTTCCATAGAGGAATCTGGAATATATGGGGCCAAGCCCACTTGGGTTTTTTTTGTGGATGCGGTCAAGGAACAATATTACCATGTTGGCAACTATGAAGACCAGTACATGAGATGGACCACGCTGTGACAAGAGAGGGGCCAAGTAGTTCTAGTGTTCACCAATACCTTCCATACCTTGTGCACCAAGCTGGGTATCAAAGACTCTGAATGAAATTTGGTTCTGAAATACCATGGGGCTCTACACAGATACATCCAAACTGAAATGGATTTTCTGGACATCTCATCACTCGGTGCTGCTTATCGATATGCTATTAAAATTAAGCAAAAATTTAAGCACCAGAACAAACGGGATTGCGGGTCTGCAAATCTGCAACAACAAAAGTGTGATAAATATGGCCCTAACAAACAACCTCCCGAAAACTAGTCCAAGCCACAAGGAAAGAAGGGTCACAAAAAGACGAAGAAGGACACCGAAAAATGGTGTGATTTCCACAAAATCCCCTGGCACAACACCGATGAATGTCGTTCAAAATAGTCATTGGTGGCTGAGATCAAAGACAAGGTGTCGAACCCTAATTCAGAATCTGATTAAGAACATATTGATAGAAGACAAATCATCGACGTAGACCCCACTGCTATTGTCACGACCGTAGCAATTCAACCAGAAGAACCCACAGATCCTGAAGAGGGGGAGTGGATTTTTCATTCACAGATGTGGGTGAAGGGAACCCCGTTACATTTTGTTTTTGATAGCGGAAGCCAAAAGAACCTCATCTCAACAGAGGTCATAAAATAGTTGGGATTGTCGACAACACCACACCTGCAACCATACAACATCAGGTGGCTTCGCAAGGGACGAGATCTTCGTGTCAACCAACAATGTCGATTGTCATACGACATCCAACCCTTCAAGGATGAGGTATTATGTGATGTTGCCCCACTGGATGTCTGTGATGTTCTCTTGGGCCAACCATATATGTGGAAGCGCCATGTTATTTATGAGACTTGACCCCGTAGTGTCATTGTTACTATCAGGGGTCATCTCTACATAATACTAGAGGTAATTCTGACTACTGTCCCACCTAAACAGTGTTGCAAGGTAGTATCTCATACTACAAAATTCAGCTTCTTTACAATCTATTCAAAAGGTGAACAGAAGGATACTGCAACCACTACAGCCTTGGCCCAAGCACCTTCTATCCAACAAAAGCGGGCCGACAAGACTACAACAAAGCACAGATATTCCTTCTGCACACAAACATCTCATGTAGCTCGGTTGGTTGAACAGATTCAACCCCGCCAACAACAGGTTTATGACAACCTTCCACAAACCAAGCAACACGACGTCTCCAACAAGGCAAGCAACTCACTAAGATTCAGATTCAACAAACGCTTCCCCCTCTCCTTCGGGAACTCAACGCAATGGATACCATTTCTTCATAATGAGGGAGGATTGATCCAGGTTGATATAGGTGGCCACCCACCTTTTCCACAAGCTCGAAAAATAGTTTTCCATCTTGGTAGTTTTTGACATTTTTTTGGGTTCCAAACTTCCAGGGCCGTTTTGAGGCCCCAAACGACGTTTTTTGGGGATTTGGGGCCTAGATGTTTTCTAAAGAAACTAACCCGGGGTAGTCAAAAATCATTCTTCTCAGTTAGACCTTTCCAACGGTGTATCAAGCGCCCCAAACTGAGATCGTATGCAAAAGTTACGCCCCCGGGAAGTTGATGTATCAACTACCCCCATCAGGGCCTGCAAACCTTTTGGCTTTTCATCTTCTGGGGTTAGGGTTTTGGATTTTACTTATGTTAAAAATGCCTTTGGAGCCCCATTTTAACAATCATCTTCTTGCGAATGAGAGTAGCCATCACATCTCTTCTCAAAGATAAGCTGCCACCATTCTAATGAGTCTTTCACTCTATATTTTTACAGTGTTTGTACATTTTCGCTCATTAATAGAAAATTGTGTATTATTGTATCTCCGTGTTTATGGTTGCATATCTAATACATTTTCTTTTATATTATTGGATATTCAAGATATCTTTCTACATGTATTTATTATATCTCCGATCTCATTTCGTGCCAAAAATAATCCGGATCAGCAAGGCGAAATTAACCTACCCTATATGCCAATGATAGAAACAATACCTGAAATAATCGAAAGAATAGACCGAAAATTATGAAAAATGCTATTTTTCATAATCTTCGCTGCAAAAACTAGACTCAAACGATTATCTTACTCAAAAAATTGATTCATTAGATGTCTAAAACTGAAAATAGTAAAAAACTATACAAAAAGTGGGTAAAACTTCATTAACATAGTGAAATTTTACCAAAATTACCATTTCATTTGAGTTTTTACCAACATAGTGAAAATTGAGTCAAACCATTTGATCTTCTCGTGACCATTGTGAGAGCTACAAGGATTGGATTCAATCGTCATCTAAACTAGGTTAGTAGGCTCTTAACCTTATTCAAATTCATCAACAAGTTTTTGCTTTTTGTCAAAATTTTCATTAATACTTTTAGTTTTGAAAAAAGGGTGGGTCTCTACGCACCCCTCTTTGGCATGGAGCATGTACAAGTGGACCTATACATGCCTTTATTTAATGAAAAACGTGTATATACAAGACTTTCCTCAAAGAAAAGCGTGTATATGTATGCAAATATAGAAAAATAAAGAACTAACACTTCTTTTCTTCTTGCAAATTTGAAGATGGTTATAGAATGGAGGAAAAGAGAGCATGAGGATGTTGATAACCAAGTCGTAGATGACCTAGAGGCCTTGGAAGCCTTCCATCGATGTGGTCTAATAATTTTTTATGAGTTCCCTAGCATTCAAGCTCAAAAAATACTGTCGCAACTTCTTATCAACTATTGGGAGCTAGATGCAGATGAATTCATGCTCGATGGTCAATCTCTCAAAATAGAGGTTGAAGACAACTATTTTATTTTAGGGCTCTCGTGATGAGGTGACGTGGTCAACCTCCATACCTGAGGGGGAGTGGGCATGATTATTGAGGAGGATATTTCCCTCTATTTTATCCCAAGGACTCAACAAGTTGGGAGTCATGTCTCAATCTAAAACATAGAGATCCTCGGCCTGAAGATTATCTTACTGACCATCACGAGGATTGTTGGATCCACAACATTACACCAAGAATATAGAACACATATTTTCTATGACATAGAGTGCTTACAACTTACTATTTATGATTGGAGTACATCACTATTGTAGAGCATGAAAATTCAACTCATAGAATGTAAGTAAGGGAAAATGAAGAATTTTGGATATGGAAATATCTTATGCGCCTTATTCTTCTAGAGGGTTCCTACTGCGAGTCTGAGAGTCTTTATGGTGCCACACATGCTTTTCAAACCATGTATGCTACAATGGTCCACATTGATAGAACAAATAAGAGGTGGGTGCTTGACAAATATGTATGACGAAGCCTTCTTGGATTGGTGGAAACTCCAAATCATAGCCATTGAAGACTATCCCTATGAAGGGATAAGCTTCGCTAGGGATCTAGACATGCCCGTTCCTCTCGGTGCCACACTTGGTGAGAAATTATTTGATTTTTATTGATTTATTTATAAAGATCTCAAGAAGGAAACCCAAAAAGTTTTTGGTGTGGATAACAAAAGCTAACAAAATGACATGAATGTGTAGACATTGGATCGAAGAGGCTTGAGGGATACCCGTACCACCGTCGTAGAGGACGCGCTATGGAGAAGTTGTTTGGAGATGTCGATAGAACCCTTCAAAATGTCCAGAGGAATTTGGACTAATTGACACACTAGATACCCATGGTTTAGATATAGGACCTGTCGGAGCACATGCAATGACAAGTTGTTGGAGTTCCACGGGCCTGGGTATGGCTCTCTCAATGTTTAGCAAATGTCATAGTCTGCTACAAAGACACACGTGTGGGGATAGGGCCCTCAACATAGACTTTATATCATATCATTGTATCAATATATCTAGACACTCGGGGCTAGGAGCCCAATTTTGTAACTTATGACCCACATTTTTTGTACTTAATTAACATTAAAGTAATATATATATACAATTTTTTTTTTCCCTAAGTATGCTTATGTGAAAATGTTTTATGTACATTTATGTGTGTGCTTCTAATTTTAATTTGTGAGACAAATGCCTATCTAAAACATAGTTAACATATGCATCAGATACTGAATTTGCACTCCTAGAAACATGAACATACGTAAAGTAGCTAAAATAACGTTCTAGAAGATTTACCTGAAGGAATTGTCGGAGAATCATAGGATCACACACACGGTATTCACCATTCAATTGTGACAATACCAAATGAGACTCTAGGTGAACTTCCAAAGATAGGGTACCATGCAAAATAACATCCCTTAGAATCTCAATCATGATGTTATACTCAGACGCGTTATTAGTTGTTGGTCCCAAACGAAGGGCAAACACAAGCATGTTCTTGAGGGCATTGAAGGATCGTTGCACGAACTCGTCCCAAATGAAAGGGACCCCCTTTTTTAGAAATCGTATAAAGCCCTTGGCGATGTCAACATAATTAGCTATAAAACATCGAATGAAATTAGCTTATCCTTAAAGACTCCGAAGTTCACGAATGTTACATGGCAGAGGCAATTGAGCTATTGCCTCAAGCTTCAAAGGATCAACCATGATCCCCTAGTTGGAAACAATGAATCCAAACAAACACCCCTAAACGACTCAAAAGGTGCACTTGTTTGGATTTAACCAAATGCGATAGTACCGACATATTTTGAAAATAAGCCAAATACGAGTTGGATGATCTACTCTCTTACAAAGGTGAGCAACGAGGTCATCCAAATAAGCCTCAACAATATGATTTTAATCATGAAAAGTGAATGGCATGGCCTGCTGGAATGTAGCCCCATCATTTTTAAGGCCAAAAGACATTTTTGTGTACACAAAAGTCCCCCAAGGAAATATAAACGTGGTTTTATGTTGATCCTTAGGCCGTATTTGAATCTAATTGTATCGAGAAAATCCATCCATAAATGAAAATATTTTACTTCCCACACACTCGTCGCTAATCTGATCGATAAATGGTGTGGTGAAGTTGTCCTTTGGGCATGGTTTGTTCAGATCACAAAAATCCATGTAGATGTGAATGGTTCCATCTTTCTTATTTACTGGAACGAGATTCGACATCCATTCTATAAGAGAAACTAGATAGATGAAACTTGCCTTGAGCAATTTCTCTACTTCTGCCTTGATTGTTGTTTCTTTCCTAGGATTCACAGGTCGTAACTTTTGTTGAACCAACTTAGCATTTTCATATGTTTGTATTTAGTGCTCAACAATATGGGGGTCAATGTATTGCATTTCCTCGTAGGATTAGGAAAAATCATTGTGAAACTCTTTAAACAAAGAGGTATACATGAAGATCTCTTTAGGAGAATAGTCTACAACAATAAGCACATTTTTCGCTACACCATAGATCTTGGAGATGTCGATCAGAACAATTTTTGATATATTGGCCATGTTTTCCTCAACATGGACACCGTGCTTTGCCAAGGGGTTCACAGGATGATCAACGCCTCCGCTCAAAGTTGATCATAATTCTCCTCTTTCAATGTGACTAAGTTCTGGGAGGAAGTAAGATCGATGATGTAGATCCTTCCATGGTAATTCTGACCCTGTCATTACCTCAAGAATAAGTTTGTCGGATGACAATATAGTGTCAATACATTTGAGTGAATTCAAATAATTGAGGACCCATATGGGCTCTAGAAACTGATCCACTTCTTTAGTCCATGTAGGAGTAGGATCATAATCCACATCATCTTGTTGAATTGATCGATAAGCTATCTCAGCTGCATACAATGATATGGCCATCCCTACATGCACAAGACCTTCCACCGATGCACATGGCAAGTGTAACACTCAATGATCCTAAAAATATGTACGGAATGAATTCACTTGAGTTACGTGCATTGAGAGGCTTGATTTTTGGTAGAAAATTGATGACACAACAACTGCCATCCCATATCTCCAACTCCTTCCTAGTAACAAGTTGTAGTCAAGTGGAGCATCGACCACTGCCACCTCTACAGAAACGAACATCCCCCACAACCAGACAGGGAAGGAGGAAATGAGCCCGTGCGAGCTAAAGAAACATCCATCAAAAGCGGTTAACAATGTAGGAGATGGAGTGACTCAGAAGAGCCTATGGCCTTCCAACAAGACAATGACATTACACATGTCAAAGTCCCTTCTTCAATGATAGTTCTTCCAATAATGTGTTTGGTGTACATGATATTAATTTGGAAGGCCACGTGATAAGGAAGATGAGGCTTCACATATGTGGTATTGAACTTGATAACTTGCGAGCTCGAGGAGTCAGTAGCTTCTATTACAGAAAATAATGCACTTCGTTGCGTAGGGAAACTCGGAAGCACCTCTAGGGCTAACATCGCACAGGGTGTCTGAGCCAAGTCCTTAACAATGGAATAGTTGGGCTCAACTTGAACATTCGGGTTGTGTGACAAATTCTTGTAGTACACCTTTTAGTATGCATGGCATTGTTTCCCCCCCATGATTCTCTATGTTAACATAATTATGGGGATCAAAATATTCCTTTCCTTTAGATGATGACTCAAGGTTGGAATAATCTCGGTCTCTAGTCGACACATTAACCTCCAAATTCACCATATTGATGAATGACAAGGCACCTTCTAATAAGGGTGCATTTTGAGTGCCCCATTGTGAATTTGTACTGGAAGAGCCCACCATCATATCTTGTCCTTCTGGGAACAAATTTCTTAGCACAACAGGCTGCTGTTGCGTTAGCAAGTGTTGAGCCTCATCCATCTTGGGGCATTGATAGGTAAGGTGATCATCTTTACAAAGCTTGCATGAAAGCTTCACATTTTTCTTTTCCTTTTTATCCCCCCAACATTTGTGTCAGATTTAACGTTGTTATTATTGTTTCCACCTCCCTTTTTATCCTTACTTTTTTTCTTCCCTCTAGGTTGTCAGTTACCCTTTGGGTTTGTCAACCGCACAACGTGTACATCCGATAATTGGATGGTGGAAATGGTCAAAGTTGTAGCTTGATCGACCGTAGATGGAAGAATTTTCATATGTTTCATTTGTTTTGTAACCAGATATGTGGTAGTGATATTGATGGAACCGACAATGCCATCGACATGTGGTCGAGACTTCAGTTTCAAAGAGTTAGTATCTAGTTGTAGTGCGTCTCACAATATCTCGTATAGGATCCCAGATTGCGAATAGATCAAGTCTAACTACTAGGCCCTGAAAATAGTATCGTCCTTAGAGGACACCTTGTTGAAATTTTGGTATACTCATTTGACCATAGACAATTTCAAATCATTATCACCCAACCATAGGCATTCACATATGCCACCCTCGAGCAGACTAACCTTTATTTAGAATAATCTGACAAGCCTACTCCAGAACCAACAGATAAACCCTAGCTTCTAATTGTAGCAACAAATCAAGACAAGTAGAGCGCTCCTTCTCCAAGGGTAGCGCACAAGAGAGAGAGTCTCCATATCCACATAACAAGTACCATACACAACTGCAGTAGCTACAACTACACTACTCTCTCAAAATTGTGCCATACTTAGCAAGAATGTCACCAAGAATGTCACCAAGAGAATCACCAAGAGTGTCACGAAGAGAATCACTAAGAGAGAGACCAAGACCAAGAGATGACCATGCACCCTTATTCCTCCTTGCAATTGTAGTTCTTTACAAGAATTGTGCTCTGACTGGGTATCCAAATGAGATAAAATGTCCTCTATTTATATTAAACCGTCCAGTGTCTTTTCTGGCTGGACCGACCTGACTTTGTGGTAATTATATTTTTTGTTTATCTTTTTCCTGTGGAGCCAACTTGTATTTTTGGAAGACAATATTCTATTCTTATTTATTCTACTAGGTTGACTTGTCTTCTAGGGTTTCCACACATATGTTTAATGGTTCACTTGCTTCTAGAATATTCTATTCTAAGTCATAGGTTACACGTGGAGGTTAATACCTCTCGCAACTACCAAAACTTCAACACTCCCTCTTAGGTAGGGAGGTATTAACTAAGATGTTATTCATGTAGTGGTATCAAACACATCCATCCATCTCACTTGGCATGGGAAAGACTCACATGGTATTGAAAACCAGTCTACAGATAACATCACCATAGCAACACATGCTATCATATGATCAAACATATCAAGTATTCCCATCATAGCCGCACATTAGCCATCTAGCTGGAAAACACCTCCAACACTACTGGTTGGCCCTCCAGCTAGTAACCTTCGATGCTAATGATCGACACTCTAACTGGGAATCATTTCCGACACTACAGGTTGACATCTATTTCATACAGAACTAGTAACTCGTCGACTTACACATAATCTGACTCAAAAATTTAACACTCCCTCTTAACGAGGAAGGTATTCCTCTTGGCATGATCATCATCAATGCTTCTACGCTTCTACACACCTTGGCCATTATCTTGTTGAATTTCAAGAATCCATACATCATAAGAAGTTCTGCACTTTCATTGGGGTAGTGTACCAACCTTTGTTGGAGTAGCATACCAACCTGCACTAGGGTAATATACCAGCCTGCATTGGATTACCAACCTATGTCGCGGTAGCATACCATCCTACGTTGGAGTACCAACCTGTGTTGGGGTAACATTCCAGTGTGTGTTGGAGTACCAACCTGTGCTAGGGTAGCATACGAGCCTGCATTGGAGTACCAACCTGCGTTGGGGTATCATATCAGCTTGCATTGGAGTACCAACCTATGCTAGGGTAGCATACTAGCCTGCGTTGGGGTAGCATACGAGCCCACGTTGGGGTACCAACCTACGCTAGGGTAGAATACCAACCTGCGTTGGAGTACCAATCTACACTAGGGTAACATACTAACATGCGTTGGAGTACCAACCTGCGTTGGGGTAGCATACCATCCTATGTTTGTGTATCAAACTGCACCGGGGTAGCATACCAACCTGTGTAGGAGTACCAACCTATGTTGGGGTAGCATACTAGTCTACGTTGGAGTACCAACTTGCACTAGGGTAGCATACCAGCCTACGTTGGAGTACCAACCTACGCTGGGGTAGCTCCTACTACTGGGGATCTCATCACTTCCCTCTACTGGGGAACACATCACTTCCCGCTACTGGGGAACACATCACTTCCCACTACTGGGGAACACATTACTCCTCACTACTGGAGAAAAAAAATTGGACCACTCCAAGCTTGTCCTTGACAGAGGCTTGGTCAATCATATCTGCTACCTTTTCATCGGTAGCGATATACTAGGGAAAGTGTCTCATCATAGTCTTCTCCCTCTTGCTGGGATAATCCTCTAGACACAAATCAGGCTTTGAACATCTCTAGGCTATTTATATGCAACATGCTTGATCTTGTAGATCAACTTGGAAGTCACCATTGACTTCCCTTCTCGTCTCAGAACCAAGTAAAAGATATACATCCCAATCCTTCTGACTGGCTTCCTCCTCGGTCATTATAGCAAAGTCTACTCAAGCAAGGGAATCTTCCCATAATATCTCATATCTCCTCGAAGTCTTTGAAGCTTCAATCTAGCCTTCTCAACCGATGGAATCTATCTTTCAGTTCCAGAAGATGTCTCTCTCTTTCATTTAATTCTGAAAGTATCTAACTCTCCATTCTCCCTCTGAAGCTTGACTCCATCTGAGTATGTATAATATTCAGATCCATCAACTCCTCATGATATGGCTCATCAATGTTGCATCCTGCAAAGTTTCATGGGACCACGTTGGTCTCTTCTTGGTTATTGCAATGATTCTGGGTAGGCTTTTCTGGCTCTACTAACTCTTCCTGATGATTTGAAGAGTGATTAATTGCACTAGATGGATTTGTTTGGTCATCTTTGGAGCCTTCTACTCTTTACAATCAATATCCATATGAGATACTATGTATCTCACAAAAGTAACCTTCTTTGTCTTCTTCTTCTCTGGTACATGGATGTATACAGTCATGTATACAACTTCTTATCTAGATAGTCTGGTCCATGTCTCAAGCTAGAGACCATCTAATATATTGTCTTCTGCAACTGTCACTATAGATTCCCTCAGAGTTATCACCTGTGACCTTCCCGAAACAAGGAAAACAAAGGGAAAAACAATAGATAAGAACAATACTCTTATAATAATAAAAACAAGAACGAGAAAAATAATCACAATTGCTCCTTCTCAAAGCTATTGCTTGCGACCTACTTGGAAAAAGAGCCAAAATAAAAACAAAATAATAAGAAATAGGAACAACACTCATCTAGTGTTGTGAACAATCATTCCTCCATGGAATTTATAAAATAACCTGCATGAGACAAGAATAACAAGAGCAAAATGTATAATAGCATTTTCATAAGAACATATCTATGTCAACAAGAATAAAAGACAATCTCATGGTAATCATCATATTATTACTAAGGTGACCTACCTGAAAGAAAAACAAGAAATATATCCTAGAGGAGATGTTAGTTCATCTTGCAAGCATAATAGTACTCACATGTTGCCAAGTATTCATTGTATCTAGCAGTAATAGAACCTTTCAAGGATTGTTGTCACAACTAGTAATGTAGCAATTATCAAACTTGATATGTGCAAATTGGAAACTTATTAATTTAATCAATCAAACCTGGAACTTGGAGTCTTATCTTTAAGAAAGAGTGTTTTTGATTTTCTTTTGAGTCTCCTTCACTCAATATGATAAGTATTCTCTTCAACTTGTCCCTTGTACTTAAGACAATATGCTTTCTTAACATAAATCTGAGTTAGAGAATATAATGCAAATAAACTCTAAAAACTCAACCTTAATCAATCTAATACTTTGACTAAAGTTAGTTTCTAACTTTAACTTTGAACATAGGTTAGTGTGATAATCACAACTTCAATAGATCAAAATACAACTAGATGCTCATAGGATCAGAATAATGCCATAACAACTAGAGGCATATGAAAACAATCAAACCTAGAGTGCATTGTTCTTATGAATGAGCTGGATCTAAGATCCCTCTGGATCTATGATTTTTGCTTGGACAAGAGATCCCTTCTTCTGCAATCACACTCAAAATAGTGATACAATTTAAATATATATAAGTACATATCTTCGACAACATCGACAGGTAGTGGCACTGTCCAACAACAACGACAAGCAAATGTAGAACCTTAAAATTTCAAAGGTGCTCCAACTTGTAATCTAAATGTAGTTGTAGATGCGCTAGGGTAAGGCACACTAGGATAACCAAAAATTAGTCCCAACACTTCACAAAATCTTTCACTACAACTGGTATTGCAACTGGGTCTGCAACTAGTGCTGCAATTGGCACTGTAACTGGTGCTGCAACTGGAACTGCAACTGGTGCTACAACTGGCATGAAGCAACTGGCACTGCAGACCTAGGGTTTTAAGATGAAAGCCTAATTTCTCAACTTCAAAAATTTGCAAAATTGATCCAGGGAAGAGATGCACCCTACTTAGGCAACCTTCTTAGTGAGTTCAATATGTGCTCAATGAGATTGATAATGGGGGAAACTGAGGATCTTCCTTCCAGCGGTTAAACAGTTACGAAGGAACCAACTCTAATACCATGTTGAAATTTTGGTATGCTCGTTTAACCATAGACAATGTCACATCATTGTCACCCAACCATAGGAATTCACACATGCCACCCCTGAGCACACTAACCTTTACTTAGAATAATTTCGGCAAGGCTACTCCTGAACCAACAGATAAACCCTAGCTACTAAATGTAGCAACAACTCAAGACAAGTGGAGCACTCCTTCTCCAAGGGTAGCGCACAATAGAGAGAGAGTCTCGATATCCATAGAACAAGTACCATACACAACTGCAACAACTGCAACTGCACTACTCTCTCAAAATTGCGCCATACTTAACAAGAATATCACCAAGAGTATCACCAAGAGAATCACCAAGAATGTCACCAAGAGAATCACGAATAATGTCACCAAGAGAATCACCAAGAGAGAGACCAAGACCAAGAGATGACCATGCACCCTTATTCCTCCTTCCAGCTGCAACTGCAGTTCTCCACAGGAATTGTGCTCTGAATGGGTATCCAAATGAGCTAAAACATCCTCTATTTATATTAAACTGTCCAGTGACTTTTTTGGCTGGGATGACTTGACTTTCTGGTAATTATATTTTATGTTTATATTTTTCTTGTGGAGACGACTTGTATTTATGGAAGATAATATTATAATATTATTTATTCTGGTAGGTTGACTTGTCTTATAGGGTTTCCACACATTTGTTTAATGGTTCACTTGCTTCCGGAATATTCTATTCTAAGTCATAGGTTACACGTGGAGGTTTATACCTCTCACAACTACCAAAATTTCAACACACCCCTGACATAGAATCATGCTTAGATATGTATGGAAACAAGGACTTTAAAATCCATTCCAGAAGGAACTTGGGAAGATCCTAACTTTTATCATCCTCTTCTACCTCCACCACTCTTGGATGTGATCTGAAATATAAGTGGCTTTGTCATGCTTAAGTGTAGATAGTAGATCGGTGCCAACATTGTATCAGAATGGAAATTGGTAATGGTTTAGAAAAACCAAAGCCAAGTCATGAAAAGTGTGAAATGTTGAGCCCTGAAGCTCAATATACCATTTCATCGAAACTCTTGTAAGAGTGATTTAGAAGAAACGTAGCTAGATGGCGTCATCATTCAGAGAATTGGATGAGCACTACAAATGAAAAGTCGTCACATGGTCACCCAAATCCTCACTATATTTACCTTCGAACTTTGGGATGTTTGAGGTTATATTAGTGGGGACTGGAGGCCAGTTTGGATCGTGGTAGACTGAGTTTTTCATGAGTTTCAATAGGTTTAGTAAGTATAATGTTGCCAAAAATGGAAGCCTTGACTGTGACCTAGAATTCCAATTGACAAGGTTAGAGCTCCCAGGTTGACTAGCAGCTGGAAAAGGATACCCTGGATTGTTATTAACACCAGGTTTCCAGGAAGAGTTTGTTGATGGGCCAAGGTTTTGATTAAAACCTTGAAATACTTAGTTATGAGGAGGAAAACCTCCACCCATCCGGTTTCCACAAGAGAAAGCAGGGTTTCCCCTTGCCGACATCCCTTACGAAGGGAAACACCCACACATCGTGTTGTTTTGATTAAGGAAAGAATTACTCCCGGGTGACATCCCTTGCAAAGGGTATGACCCTCGCGTAGGATTCCATTGACCTTGGAAGGAGTTGCCCCCTGTCGAAATTCCAGATAAAAGGAAGGGATTGCTCCCAAACTCACTAAATAACATGAAGGAATGTTCCCTTCATCCTAAGGAAAATATTCAAGGGGAATTAATTTACTCCCTACTCCAATGTTAATACTTTGGGGATTCGACTAAGAACTAGCTGACACATTCTGCAAGTCGATCAAAGACATTTCAAATGAGAAAGCATTATAAGTAAAGGCGACGAAGGAGTCACACTCAAAGGCTGAGTGGACTCAAAAATCGACGGTGTAGAGCTACCGATCAACGTAGCTACTGTGGTTTGAACCACATTAGTAATCTGTTTAGAAAGGAAAGGAGGTAGAAATCCTCCCCCGATTATATCGTAAGTAGTGGTTGCAGGGGCCCCCAACCCAAAAATGTTTGAAGTTCCTTCCATAATGGCCCACCAAAGAGGGCGATAGTTAGTGTTATTCGACCCAGAAGTTGGAAGGCACAAAATAACAGGATCATTCGATCTAGTCAATGGAGGGTCAAAGGGTCTAAGAAAGCCTTTGACCTCAAGATATGATATATGCATAACCTATGGAACAAAAGAGTTTGACTATGTGGTATCTACCTCAACAATGTCAATAGGACCAATTAGTACAAAAGTGTTAGTTTGATCGATTCGACGCCTCAAAGGAGGCAACGAAGAATTCAATTCAACAGGTAGAAGGCCATGAACTCTCCAAGATCGATGTGGTAGTTGATCAATCACTTTAAATCAAAGACTCGAGTGGCTCCCAACACATTTACGAAGGTTGTATACATGCAAAGTGAACACAACTATAAAAATTCCTAGGGAAACAACAAACTATGTTTTTTCCCTCAATACTCCATCTTGGGTGGATTAGGTCTCGAGACCGCAGTAGCAACAAAATTAGGCAAAGGCCCTTCTAGATGATGGCATGGGTTGATTAAGTCTCATGAACTGAAGAACAAAGGAGTGAGATGCAATTACCTCGACATACACTAACCAACCCTACATTGTCTAAGTACCCTCGCTTTGTGGGGCACCCTCGAGGGGTATTGAATAGTGTGATATGACGTCTGCCCCAGGTACTGTGAGGAACCCCCCACATCAACTTTGAGAAACCTAGGAAAGGAAACTAAGGATACCAACTCAATTTCAGTGTCCAGGGGGTACAATCAACAATCGATATCAAATGTATGGGAAGGGTAACAAAGCCTGAAGATCCAAAAGCACCACTTCTCAAGGAGCTATGGGCAGTAGCGAAATCCCTATATATGATCTCTCCACAATGCTTGGTCAAGCCTCGGAGGAGTTATCTTCTTGACTCTTCCTTATGTGACCTCATGTTTAGCTCCTGTGTTAGAGGAGGATCCCAACTATACTTATACAAAAGTTGGGTTTTAACTCTCCCTGTATCAGACTCCTAAGTTGTTTTAATGGCCTTGGAGAGTTGTCTCTCCAATCCTAGTTCAAGGCCCTACTCCTAGAGTATTTTGTTCACCCTACAAACAAAATTCTAATAGATTTTAATTATGTGTTCATTTTTGGAGTTATTTTTTACTCAAAAGGAAATGGACATTCTATTGAGTGATGTTTCAAAGACTCAACACAAAAGTAAAACACTTTTAAGAACACAATTATGAAATAAACTTATTCTTTAATGAAAGTAGTATAAAGAACACTTCAGAGAAATGGAAACTCTTTTTTTTTTAATGCAATGCAAGAAATAAAGATTTTCGTTTAGACACAATGCAAAACTAATGCAAATTTCTTGAATACAATGCAACTATTGAAAAATGAGCTAACCTAAACTATCCTTTTTACCGAAACTATAACTAACTCTTGCGAAAATTGAAGTTTTCCAAGAATGCAAATAGTATTTTGAAATCAATAAGCACCAAGAAAAGAAAGCATACTCTATACAAAACTTTTCTTTTTCAACGAAAATCAAAAGTAAAGAATGAAAAGAGAAGGACAAACCACACCTTCTATACTTGTTTTTGCTTTTCTTGTTTCAAGAGAAAAAGAGGAAATGGAAAACCAATTTTTTTCTTTTTAAAGCAAACAAGAAAAGCCAAAACAATAAATGAAGAAAAGTGCTCACACTCATCAAAACCTGTAAGGACAACAAATATAACTATTCCAAACAAGAAAGACATGAGAAAAAACATTCCAAACCACTTCTATAAACTTGAAAAAAAAAGCAAGGAAATGAAATCGTTTTTGTTTTTCTTTACAAAATCCCAACTTATTAACTTTTGAACTTAACAATAGACAAACCAGAGTAATAGAACCTCAACAAGATCCAAAGCATCAAGCTCAAAACCCTAGCAAACAAATAGATTGAAAAAACCTTTCATGTGGAGATGTACATGACTGTCTCCAAGGCAAAGCACATATGTATGCAAAATGCATATATACGTGTTGAAGGGGCGGAAATGCCCTGTAACAGTAAGGGGTACTCCTTGATACATGGTCCCAATTAGACTATGCACTGTTTGGTTTAGGAGACTTATCTGGATTCTGGCCCGACTGCCATTATTGGTTATGAGGTTGGATGGTTATGCAAATGAAGATGTAGATGAAGACTATCTAAAAGCATAAAATAAATCTAATCTACTCTAAACTATTCTATCCTAGCTAGGAGCAAAATATCATAACCAGATGAGTTGAAATGAAACTAAACTTTGCAGAACACTCCAATCGGATAGTTGTCATGAAGAGGCAAAGCTAGATGAAAGATGTATACAAGTGCATAACCAGAACAATCTAAGTCATATTACTACATACATCAACAACTCATATGCTCAATACATAAACATGAGAGAGAATAACACACAAGTTAGAAAAATAACAATTTCTTTAAGAATAGTCTATGGGAGACAATAAATCCTAACAACACATTGTAAGCAATAAATAATTTGTTGAAAAAAATTTGACAGCTAGCCACCATTTGCAAATAATAGTTCTCTCTATCAAAACTGGCCGTGAGGGCTTCTCAATATTAGTTAATACAATATTCTTTCTAAAAATAGTTTCTTGAGTTTGTACAATGATTCAAGAGCCCCTACAAAATGGGCTTCTTCCTTTATTTATACAACTATTATTGACTCCCAAAAATGAATTCTTGCATTCCCCAAGAAGCGGTTACAAAATTGTTGATCTTACCCCTATAAACTATTGACATGTGTGAGGAAAAAGACGAAGCTGAAATTGGTTGGAAAAAGACATTTATAACATAGTTAACAATGAATCAGAAATTTATTATTTTGTCTTGTCTATGTGTTCTTATCCCATATGTAGGTTGTCCATGCCTCTAACTGATCATAGAGTTATATAATCCCACGATAGGCCGGTTCTTCAAGTGCATCCTTGTGCATGGCTGTGTTATCATTGAGGGTCTACATATCTTTTTCCAAGGTATCCATGAAGGCTTGAATCATGGTGTGGAATTTGGTAGGTTGTATGAGATGTTGCTCGATCAATTCCATCATCACCTTTGTGGTTGATTCAATTATTTCTCTCCTCTGACTTGTGCTTTGTTGTACTTTCTCTGTAAGTTATTCCATCACGAGAGTCTTCCTGACCTCTTCTAGTGGGGGGAGATGACACTTTTATATCAAAACTTGTGATGCCTTGTGCAATTCTAAACATATTTCCAGTGATCTGGTCGTCTCATTATCTGCTCTTTGTCCAACTTGCTGACAATGGTTGAGCGAAGGGTAGTTAACTTTTATTTCTATACATGGAGGATGAGGCAACTTGATTAATGCATATGGGTTCTCGACAATCCACCCGTCCATATCATCTATACCTTCCTGGATAGTGATGAACTTGGTGTTCTTGGTCTACACTTGACTATGTTGTTCCATGATAGTGGTTGTTGTGTGTTGAAAAAGGTGTAGGTGTGCGTACATGTCTACGATGGCTTCCTCTAGTTCTACCCTGAATTGCTCTGCATTGGCCTTGAACTCTTTCATGTTGTCCTCATATATCTTTACATGCTTGAGTTGCTTTTCCATCTCTCTGATTCTAGCATACATTTCTAGATTCTAGCGGTATAAGTTCTTGACATTATTCTCTATCGTCGTTGTGAAAGTGGTGCTAGCGGATGCTATGGAGATTGGATCCTCATTAACGTTCCCTATGACCGAGGTCTGTGTGAGGACTGATATTAGATTACCTCCTATGACTGACACTTTTCTTATTTTCTCTTGTACAATATTGCTTGTGGCCTTATCATATTTGAATTTCTTCATATTAGGCACCTTGCTTGGCTTGAATAGGGTGTGAAGCCCTAGATCCAACTTGCTGAATTAGTTGTGACTGTTGGTAGCTCTTTTTGATATCTCTAGGATATTGATATCCATCGTAGATACATCATTAATTCGATATTCTTCATCTTTCTTGCGTTGTTCCTCCTCAACTGCCTATTTATAGCCTCATTTGCTGCTTTCCATGCTGCTTCTATTGTAGATATTTTAGCTACTACCTTTTGTTCAAATTCTTTCTGGGAAGCAACCTTTGCCTCTGGTTTTTCTTTAGTTTTTTCCACTGCTGTTGTGCCAACTTTTTCATTAGCTTTAGCTTCATTGGTTTTCCTTTTCTTTTCTGGAACATCCCTTTTCTTCTTGTGGGTCTTTTCTTTCTTCCTCCTCTTCTTTTCTATCGCTAGTACTTCTTCTTCTTGTTGGATTACTAAGAGGGGGGGTGAATCAGTAATAACGTAATTATAATCCTTTTTCTCCAAATAATCCAAGTGTTATATCAATGTAGAATTATTATGCAATAATGAGCAATAAGAAATGAACAATCACACACATACACAATACACCACTGTTTTACGTGGAAACCCAAACCGGGAGAAAACCACATAATGCTTTTTCTTATATGTCTTGAAGAATTACATTCATTTGAAGCACCAACTCCCATTGTTTTCCAGCTGCAACTGGAAGGAGGCTCCAACCCCCTAGTTTCTCAGGCTACAACCTGAGGGAAGCTCCAACTCCCCAATTCTCTGGCTAAAACCAGAAGGAGGCTACAACCTCCTATGTTCTCTGGCTACAACCACCTGTCCTTGCCCCGTCCAACCTCCCTGTAATCAATATGTACCTGAACTGAACATGTATCTACAAAAGTACAACAGGTACATGAACTGTAGCACTGCAACCCGCATATTTACACGCACTATATGTTATGCAGTCTGCGTATGTATGCGCCCTAACTGTTATGTAGCCTGCGTATGCCTTCTGAAAACTAGGGTTTCCTTTTTCTTGAAAAATTCTGACCCTCTGTTACTTCTTTCACATAGATCTGTAACCTGTCACTGTATCCAGACTGTAACTATACCCTGTGCATGCATCCTCATGCATAACCTTTACTCAAGGAAAATATGTCTCTCTCTAGTCATGTGCCACATAGGTGTGTGTAATCATGAACAAATATAATATCCCTCACATGATCTTAGTCATCAAACCCTTTTTGATATTCAACCTCTCAATACATCAACTACTACACAAATACAAACTCTCAACCATTTACCATAAAAACCCTTAGCCATATGCCAAGAAATACAAGATGTGCCTCACAAGAAGTATCAATGATGAACATACCAGCACTGTATTTCTATAGATCTAACTTATACAGAAAATACCATGTAGCCACTAGTCTCTCTAGGGAGAATCCTCAAATCTCCATTGCCATTCCTCATGCATACATAAAAATCCAACTATTCATAGAAATAAGACATACCTTTTGAACCAATGGATGGATCTGATGTATTTGAGCACTTTAAACCTTCCCGGGAGCTTGATCTCAGAACCTAGAACCTCTGCATCTTCATCTTCTCAAGTTTCCATGGCTTTACCAACATGTACTCACCCTGTACACAACCAACCCACGTACGCACTCACCTTATACATAGACAACCCACATACATGTACACACCCTATACACAGCTAGCCCGCGTATGTACGCTCCCTATACATAGACAACTCGCGTACATGTACTCACCCTATACACAGACAACCCGCGCACGCCTTAGAAAATAGGGTTTTTTGTATTCACTGTAATTCTGAGAATTTCACCGTCAACCCTTCGTGCTACCTCAGACGTTCACCACTTCAAATGTATCCACAAGTATTTACAATAAGCTTTACACAAGAAAATATATATACAATATGTACAAGTGTGTCTTTAATGAGTGAGCTTTGCCTCTTATTTATATCTTCATGTAGCCTTACACTTTTCTTATTTTAGGGCTTCTTCATTTAAAATGATTTCTTTTGCAAAGCACTTTGACCCTTGGGGGCTTCTATAAGACTTATGAGGGGTTCTCCAACTTCATATGGTCATAACTCTCTAACCGTGAGGATTTATGTGACGTTCCACATACCACCGGAAATGGAATGACAAGCACTATCTATCTAGGATAGTTTCACTGACAAATTCACTACCCTTCATCTCATTATTCCACAATTAAGCATGGTTTCTCTCACTCCACAAAGCATCTTCCCGTGAGGGCTTTCACCATAAGGGGACCACTTTGGAATTCATCCATATTTGATTCTTATCAACCATGACAAGACATTAATGAGTCATCTTTACATCAAACAAACTTGGGTCCATTACCCAAACCTTTGTGCTACCGAGCTTTCTTCAACGGTTGACATCAATGACAACCAACCTTAATAAACAATCTCCCCCTTTGGCATCGATGGCAACATTTTGATGCAATATTGAAATCATATCACTCATGATCCCCATGGAACCATGCCTCTATCCTCTGCATCTAATAAATCTTCTCCCTCTGGAACCATGCCTCTGTCCTCTACATTTGATAAATCTTCTCCCCCTGGAACCATACCTCTGTCATCTGCATCTGATAAATATCTCCCCCTTTGTCGTCAATGACAAAGGTATGTTTCCATCCGAGGCTGCTCCCCCTGACTGAACTATCCTCTTGTGGTGCTTCCTCTTATACATCTAAGACATATAAGATAAGCATTCAAAAAACATTCATTTTGGATTAGAAATAACTCGAAGTCTCTGGTGAAGATATTCAAAGGCTTCCTGTGGAAGTGGTTTTGTAAAGATGTCTGCCACTTGTTCTTTTGTGTCCACATACTCAACTCTGATGTTCATTTCTGCAACCTGCTCCCATAGAAAGTGATACTTGATTGGAATGTTCTTCGTCTTGGAGTGCATCACCAAGTTCTTTGAGATACTGATGGTGCTTGTATTATCACAATAGATTGGAATGAGCTCATCATACTCAACCTGTATATCTGTCAGAGTTTGTTTCATCCAAAGAACTTGTGTACAACATGATGCTCCTGCAATATACTTTGCCTCGACTGTAGATAAGGATACTGATGATTGTTTCTTGCTTAGCCATGATACTAAACACTCACCCAAGTAGAATGTTTCTCCATTGGTGCTTCATCGGTCATCAATACAACCTGTGTAGGCCATAAGTAATAGATCCTTTCCTTTTGGATACCATAATCCAAACTCTTCTGTTCCTTTGAGATATCTGAAGATCCTCTTCATTGCTAATACATGTGATTCCTTTGGTGCTGCTTGAAATCGTGCCACCTGTCCAACTGCCTGCATTACAACTGGTCTGGATGCTGTCACATATAGTAGGCTTCCAATCATTGACATGTATTGCCTCTGATCTGTAGACTTTGAATCATCATCTTTGCTCAACTTGCAACTGGTTTGCATGGGAGTGATAACTGGTTTGCAATCTTCCATTCCGAACCTCTTTAACATTTCTATGATATACTTGGTTTGAGAAATAAAGATTCCTTGGTTGCTTTGATGTATTTGAAGTCCCAGAAAGAAGGATAGTTCTCCAAGTAACGAAATTTCAAATTCTTTCTGCATTTCTTTTGCAAACTTCTAGCTTAACCTGTCATCATCACTGCCAAAAATAATATCATCAACATAAACTTCAACTAATAAAATATTACCTTGACTTACCTTGATGCAGAGGTTGTTGTCTGCACTTCCTTTTCTGAACCCTGCCTGTTGCATATACTTATCCAGTCTAGAGTACCATGCTCTAAGAGCCTGTTTTAGACCATACAAGGCCTTCTTTAATTTACACATATAATCTGCATTATTTGACAACTGAAATCCTTTCGGTTGTTCAATGTAGACTTCTTCTTCAAGTTCCCCATTCAAAAAAACTGATTTTACGTCCATATGATATACTTTAATATTTTTAGAGCATGCATAAGCTAAAAACAAGCGGATTGCTTCCATTCTGGCAACTGGGGAAAATGTCTCTTCAAATTCGATTCCTTCAATCTGTGCAATTCCTTTACATACCAATCTAGCTTTGTTCCTTGTAACTTGTCCATCTTCATTCAATTTATTCATGAAAACCCATTTTGTGTCGATCACATTCTTATTCTTTGGTCTTGGAACCAATTCTCAAGTGTCATTTTTCTCTATTTGATCCAATTCTTCATCCATGGCCTTATTCTAAGATTCATCCTTGTTGTCTTCTTCAAAACAGTTTGGTTCAATTGTAGATAAGAGTGCTAGGTGTGTTTGTTCTGGTGAACATATTCTTTTTCTAGTCTCAACTCCTGCATCTTTGTTTCCGATAATCTGATCTGAAGGATGATTCTTCTGTGCTCATTTACTGGGTGTCTTTGGAGACACTTGATGAACTTTCTCTTCTGCTTCTGTCAGATTCTCTTCATCTTCATCTTCTACTTCTTTTTCATCTTCTGCTTCTTCTTCTAAGGGCTATTTCATTGATTCATTTTCTTCCTTTGATTCTGGTCTGCCTGTTTCATCAATTGTTACGTTGATGCTTTCCATAACTTTGTTCAATCTTAGATTGTAACACTTGTATGCTTTCCTTGTACTTGAGTAACCAACAAGTACTCCTTTGTCCACACGAGAGTCGAACTTTCCCATTCCGCCATCTTCTCTTTCGATATAGTATTTGCTTCCAAAAACTCTGAAGTGCTTTACATTTTCTAGTCTTCCTTTCCATAGTTCGTAAGGAGTTTTGTCAGTGTTGTTTCTGAGCATTACTCTGTTTTGAATGTGAACTACTGTATGCATTGTCTGTGTCCAAAGAATATTTGTCAATTTAAAATCCATTAACATTGTTCGGGCCATTTCCTGTATTGTCCTGTTCTTTCTTTCAACAACTCCATTCTGTTGAGGTGTCCTAGCAATGGAGAATTGCCTTTTTATTCCATGATTGTTGCAGTAGTCCATAAATTCCTTTGAGGTGAACTCTCCTCCATTATTAGATCTCAAGCATTTGATTTTTGAATCCATTTCATTTTCAACCATTTCCTTGTAGATCTTGAAGTTTTCAAAAGCTTCTGACTTATTCTTGAGAAAGCAAACTTTAGTCATTCTTGTATAATCATCAACTAATAACATGAAGTATTTCTCACCTTTTAATCCCTTTGTTTTAGTTGGTCCAACTATATCAGTATGCACAATTTCCAATGGTCTTGTTGTTGAATATTCCTTTGATTTAAACCCGGTCATTGTTTGCTTTCCTTGTTGACAATGCTTGCATAAAGTGTTGGTTGGTTTCATGATCTGGGGCATTTCTCTAACTACTTCTCTTTTGCTGACTTTGACAAGGCTATCAAAATGTATGTGACCCATTCTTCTGTGACATATCCAACTTTCATCTACCTTTCCTAGACAACTCTTTTCATTTCCAATTTAACTTAACACATATATGTTGCTTGAAGTTCTTGCAGTTGTAGCGACCAATTTCCCTGAACCTTCTTTTCTTATCTCACACTTTTGTGAATCGAAAGTAACTTTATGACCTTGGTGACACATTTAACTCACACTTAGAAGATTATGTTTCATATCTTCTACTAGTAGAACATTTTCTGCCTTTTCATTCCTGTTCCCAATTCAGACTGTGCCTTTTCCAATGATTTTGGATGAATCATCATTTCCGAAGGAGACTGATCCATCTCTTTCCTTTCGTAATGTAAGAAACTTGTCTCTATCACCTATCATGTGTTTTGAACATCCACTGTCAACATACCAACCGTTTTTCTTCTGCTTAGCTATTAGAGCAATTGTGCATTCTTCATTGCTATATTGATCTTGATTTCTTATCCATGTCATTTTCTGAGGTTCCTGTCTGTGACTGTTGTTATTCTATTGAGGTTCTTTAGGAAGGAATGTGATTCTGCAATCTTTGGCCATGTGTCCAAATTTGTTACATTTGTAACATTCCACTTCAGTGCTCAAAGATTCAAGCCTATTGTAACTTATTTTCCGTGTTTCACTAGGTCTTCTTGAATAACCCCTTTTTGTATGACTCTCAAAGTTGTGATTGTTCCTGTTGTTAGTTGTGAAATTCACAGCTTTATGTCCAAAATTATTACATGCATAACATAAATCAAAAAGTATAGTTTGATACTTGGGAGTTGAAGATCTTCTGAAATGAGGTGCTCTTATGAATCCTTCTTCTTCTTGAGGCCTACCTGTTTGTTGTTGATTCTGAAATCTGAATCTTCTTGGTGGAGGAGTGTCCCTATAATCTTCCTTATATATCTTTATATCCACTTTGATTGTTTCTGCATAACTTTTTGGATAAGTTTCTTGCTTTGTTGTTTTGGAGCTTGATCCCTTTTCTATCTGATTATATCCAAGTCTGGACTTATCATGATGAGATTTTTTATTGTTGATAGTGTCATTTAGAACTTTTGAGCTATTCTACATATTTTTCTTTTGAATATCCTTTCTTAGTGTGACAATTTATGCTTCCAAGTTTCCAATGATCCTGTAATTTTCTTCTAACTTTTTTTTGAGTGCTTCATCAATTCTTTTATCCTCTTCTATTTGAACCTTCAATTTTGTGATCATTTGTTCTAGTTCTCGAGTGTCCTTTTTCTTGTCTAGTTTTTCTTGTAGTTTCTTGTTTTTCTTCTTTTCTCTTCTGATAACTTCTATGGCGCACATTAATTCTTCTCGAAAGTCAAATTTTGCCTCTTCAATTTCTTCTTTGACCTCTTTATATTCTTCTTTGGCTTCTTCATATTCTTCTTCGACTTCTTCTTTGTCGGAGTATTTTACTGCCATGAATAGAACTCTTCCTATCTTACTGTCACTGACTTCATCTTCATATGATGATGATATATCTTCTTTGGTGCATAATCTTTTCTTGAAAACTTTCTTTGTAGTTCTTCTACCTTTATATGTGTGTTTACCTTTTGAGTAGCTTTCATCATTTCTCTTTTTCTTATGAGGACATTTGTTAGCAAAATGACCAATACCATCACAATTAAAACAAATTAAAGGAGGCTTACCTCTACACCTACCGTCGGTTCCCTTGTTTAGTCTTTTGATGAAGTTGGCCACTTCTTCATCATCTTCCAAGACGTCACTGCTGTTGCTATATTCTTCTTGTTCCTTTTTCTTTTACTTTGATATTTTGGATGCTCTGAAGGCTGCTTCTTTTACATCTAGATTTTCCTGTTCAGTTCTCATTTCATATGCTGTGAAGATTCCATGCAGTTCATCTATGCTTATTGAGTTTAGATCCGATCTTTCTTCTAGTGTTGATATCTTAGGGTTAAATCTCATAGGAAGAGATCTTAGTACCTTTTGAACAATTACAGATTCTTTGATTTCTTCTTCCAATCCTATGATTGCATTCACTTTTTTCGTGAGAAGTAGGCTGCAATATTCGCATCTTCCTTTAGTTTTAGTTGTTCGAACTGACCTCTGTAAGTTTGAAGCTTTGCTGCTTTGACTTTTGTATCTCCTTCGTAAATATTTCGAAGCTTGTCCAAAATATCTTTAGTGGATTTACAATGT
>JZKD02S1678817.1:512918-550592 GCA_000966675.3 Picea glauca
TACAACCGAAAGGTGGCTACAACCACCTGTCCTTGCCCCGTCCAACCACCCTATAATCAATTTGTACCTGAACTAAACATGTATCTACAAAAGTACAACATGTACGCGACCCGTAGCACTGTAGCCCGCATATGTACGCACCCTATCTGTTATGCAGCCCGCGTATGTATGCGCCCTAACTGTTATGCATCCCGCGTATGTATGTGCCCTAACTGTTATGCAGCCCGCGTATGCCTTCTGAAAACTAGGGTTTCATTTTTCTTGAAAACTTCTGACCCTCTTTTACTTCTTTCACATAGATCTGTAACCTGTCACTGTATCCAAACTGTAGCTGTACCTTGTGCATGCATCCTCATACATAATCTTTACTCAAGGCAAATATGTCTCTCTCTAGTCATGTGCCACATAGGTGTGTGTAATCATGAAAAAATATAATATCCCTCACATTATCTTACTCATCAAACCCTTTCTAATATTCAGCCTCTCAATACATCAACTACTACACAAATACAAGCTCTCAACCATGTACCATAAAAACCCTTAGCCATATGCCAAGAAATACAAGATGTGCCTCATAAGAAGTATCAATGATGAACATACCAACACTGTATTTCTATAGATCCGACTTATACAGAAAATTCCATGTAGCCACTAGTCTCTCTAGGGAGAATCCTGAAATATCCATTGCCATTCCTCATGCATACATTGAAATCCAACTATTCATAGAAATAAGACATACCTTTTGAACTAATGGATGGATCTGATGTATTTGAGCACTTTAGACCTTCCTAGGAGCTTGATCTCAGAACCTAAAACCTCTGCATCTTCATCTTCTCATGTTTCCATGGCTTTACCAACATGTACTCACCCTGTACACAACCAGCATGCGTACATACTCACCTTATACACAGACATCCTACGTACATGTATGAACCCTATACATAGCCAACTTGTGTATGTACACTCCCTATACACAGACAACCCACATACATGTATTCACCCTATACATAGACAACCCACGTACGCCTCAGAAAATAGGGTTTTTTGTATTCCCTGTAATTCCGAGAATTTCGTCGTCAACCCTTCATGCTACCTCAGACGTTCACCACTTCAAATGTATCCACAAGTATTTACAATAAGATTTACAGAAGAAAATATATATACAATATGTACAAGTGTGTCTTTAATGAGTGAGCTTGCCTCTTATTTATATCTTCATGTAGCCTTACACTTTCCTTATTTTATGGCTTCTTCATTTAAAATAATTTCGTTTGCAAAGCACTTTGATCCTTGGGGGCTTCTATAATACTTATGAGGGGTTCTCCAACTTCATATGGTCATAACTATCTAACCGTGAGGAGTTATGTGACGTTCCACATGCCATCGGAAATGGCATGACAATCACTATCCATATAGGATAGTTTCACTGACAAATTCATTGTCCTTCATCTCATTATTCCACAATTAAGCATGGGTTCTCTCACTCTGTAAAGCATATTCTCGTGAGGGCTTTCACCATAAGGGGACCACTTTGGAGTTCATCCATATTTGCTTCTTATCAACCATGAAAAGACAATAATGAGTCATCTTTACATCAAAAAACTTGGGTCCATTACCCAAACCTTTGTGCTACCAGAATTTCTTCAAGGGTTGACATCAATGACAACCAACCATAATCAACACTTCTTTCATTGATCTGGATTGAGGGTATGTAGTTGCAATAGATGCCTTAGCTCCTGTCTCTTGTTCTAATTTTTTCTTGGCTACTTTGAGAGCTCTTTATTTATCTATGATTCTCCCTAAGGGCTCTTGCCTTGTCTCATGTCGATGACTGCGTCCTATGTTTTGGTACCACAATGGACTTCCTCTTCCTCCCATGTGGCTAAAGTTTATTCCCATGGGAATCAAAGCTTATTAAAGTGTTCTTTGACGATTTTCTTCGGGTCATGCCTTCTAAACCTCTCTTCTCCGAAGTGATACGAAAGCAACACATTTAATTCATCTTGGGCCTACTTGGTGTTTGCGAGTGAGTACGAGCCGATCCACAATGGGAGCGGGGGCCATATTGATTTCTTATCTCGATAGAGCATTTCCCCAACTCAGTTGATCATTGTTTGATAAGCCACTTCTTGGAGTACCAACCTGTCTCAGACAAATCATGGAAGCAAGTGTAGGGATTTGGTGGCTTCGTGTATTCTAATGTTCGTGCCATGATCCATCAAGTACCAGTCCCCTATCCTTTTGATCACTACAAGTGCTTTTTCTGTCATACATGGGGCTTGCGCACAAAATATGAATTTGTATAATGGTGTGAAGAATTTTTAGCATATTCCGTGGTACTCTGCCCTATACTTGTGCTCCATGATCACCTTGCAATAAATATGGGTTTGTCAGCTACCAGGCCCAACCCATTTTTAGGTATTGATGTGCCACACACATGATGTCCAATAGGAATAATGTTTGTTGCCACCTTTATAAACACCTCGACTATTGTGGAAAAATATTCAATCCACTAGGTGTGTCCTTGGGGGAAAGTCTCGAGTCAAGGTGTTGTCACCTGATCCTCAACTCCTTCATCTAGGCCAACTCCTAGCGAAGCTAAGAGGGGTATTTCCTAAAGAAAATAATCAAAGGCTCAAATTAAATCTAACCACAAATAAAATATTCTAGGAGTTTATCGCAACAAGAACAATATGACAATGAATCAATATACACTAGCAACATATAATTCGTTCACTTATCATAAGATATATTCAATGATAATAAAGCAAATGAGAAATATCAATACATTACTTCAAGAAAATGCTTGCAATATAAAACTTGAAAAATGAATTCTTGAAGTAAATGGCTTAAAAATAAATATAATGAGACCAGTGCCAAATATTGAGAGATGTATGTAATACCACCAAAATGAAGATTGCAATGTGAAATGTCCTTGTAAAAGTTTAGGTAGAGTTGATTAGGTGGAGTGGTTGTTGTAAGTGCAAGCCACTATGTGAGATGTGTGCTAGGTGTTACAAGAAAAGTAAATCTAATCTAGATTTGGCCTCTAAGAGGCTATCCCTTAGATTGGAGGCTGAACTTGCCGAAGGTCTAACGAGAGAGTATCCCTCTTACTTCACACACAAATTTAGGAGAATGTCAGTTGTCCAACTTAGGGAGAACCTAGATCTCAAAGTTTCCGTCTGACTTCACACACAAACCCCTTGCGTTTCCAAACAAGTAATAACAACTTAAATATTTCCCTAGTAATACTATTCCACATTGACCATCCCTTGTTTTGATGTACGCCACACCAACGATCAAGCCAAAGATTGTAGTGTAGGGAATAAATAAATACTAAGGGGATTTGAGGGGATTTGTTTATTTGCCAAAAAAAGAAATAATTGAAAATAAAACACTGAAATTGAAACTAATCTCGCAAATAAATCTAGCTAAGTTAATTTAGAAATTGAAATCTATTTAAACTAACTAAGAAATTGAAACCTACTCTAATGTGTTGCGGTTCTTGTGATAAATTTTATGGTTAATTTTAGCTTTCCCTTTAGGTGTTAATTGTAAACTTGAAGAAAAATAACCCAAAATAAATCAATCACACAATGTCACTGTAACATCCCCAACCACCCTAGGCCGGGCCACGTCACACAACCTCAACTTCGGGAGAACTCAGTCAACTAAATTGTAGCATTCCCAACATATAATTGACCAATGTTACTTTAGAAGTATACTGCGCCAGATCTACTATAACATAATCCACTCAGTATCTCTTGAAGTAACACGCTCATCCCAAGCCGAGCCACCTCTCACAACTTATAAAAACGGAAGCAACTTTCTTCTTACAACCTGATCTTAGCAGCGAAATAAACTCAAAACAATGCACACCAATAGATCGCACCATCATACTATTCACAAATCACAACCCCATGCACAACCATCAAGCATCACACACCAACTCAGATTTCATTGTGCACAAAATCTAATTTCTTTGTCCGCACACTTAATTTTATAGCCCCTTTGGTGCACATAGGCTACCATCCTGTATACTCAACCCATAAATCCTCTTATTAACGTCTTATAACTAAAATCTCCAGGTTAACATAACAGGGAAAAACTAGTCATAATGGTTATATATAGGTATAGCTACAATTACAGGCTGTATGCATCGTACTTATAGGTGGAAGCATCATTAAACAAAATAACATCGAATACTTATATGAAATTTTATACAAGAATTAACCCATGTCAAACATAGATATCAAGAACACAATAAACAAGACAAGCACATAAAGAACACGTATCTTTAATACAAATCACCAACTGTGGCCTCGACTTAGACGTTCCTCCCAACCATGGATGTTGTTACTCTTAAAATATTAGCAATAGGTCACCCATGAGATGGGGCTCAACTCCACTAGGGAAAAAAGGGTCCTAGTGACAAGCCATGGTCTGAAACTTAACCAGAAATTTCCAATCTTAGGTGCCTGCTACTGCAACTAGCCCACAATCCCTCATTCCCCATGCACCTATCACACCCAAGGAAGTGTGTCCCTTCTCTTCTCACTAGTCCCTTGACTGCCCCACTTCCCTTCCCAGGGTTACCAAAAACATGCCAGACAAGAAGTCTCCAAGCCCTGTGACTAATTCCATAGGCATCGGGAAACACTTCCCAACAAAACTCTCGCCTGGAGTGTTTTCTCACGGATCTGGCAACCACTCCACAACAACCAATCTCTCATTGAGAGAGTCTGCTCATGGTCTCCAAACCATCTCTTTGACAATGAAACTATGGATACAACCCCATAATTCCCTACAAGCTTCTCTGACAGATAAGCTAATAATAAGATTTTCCATACAGTCTGACCCCCTTTCTTCTGACCAGAGCTTACAACGACCACCATATTCATCATTCCCCCAAAATACATTAAGGCCAACAATATATATTACATGCCTTCCACTTGGCACTTGTCGCCTTTTAGAAGTAGCTTTAAGCCACTTGGTGACTAGTTCCCTACCCTCGGGAACTTAGGATAATAATAATAATATATTTGACATTACATTTTTCCCGATAGTATTATAAAATATTAGCTAAGACTTACAAATCACCCCATTTTCCCTTTTTTTGGTGGATTAGCCCCCCCATTTATTTTCGTCTGAGTCAGTCAGTGCACAACGATGCAATATTATATTAATATTCAAGATTATATTTACATGGATAGACACGCTGACCTATCTGCATCTAGGCTCACTAGCCTCATAATCACACAGGATCTCAAGCCTCCATACATATCCATTCATTTCTGTGCACTAACCCAAGTGTGAGCGACATAGTGCAATGTGTGCACCTACTTAGGTGCACATAACACACCTAATGTGCACACTGTTAGCACTGAGAACCACCCTCAGATTGCAAGAGGATAAGCCCAATACCCATAAAAAAAGGTTTGTGAATGTAAATTAATGATGAAAGGTCAAATGGACAAAACTCAACATAAGAATGTTTTAACACACAAATCTGGGCTAGCATGCATAATCAAATGAGGTTCTGATTAACTTCAATTAGTGGTTTAAGGATAAAGGTGAATAGAAGGAAGACTTAGTGAGGAAGGTGGATAGGTCTTCTATAAGCATCAAGCCTCCAAGCAGCAAGGAGAAGAAAAACACAATCACAAGAACTTCTTGAACTTAAAGTTTAAAACACTGAAAAACATTCATAGAAACATTAAAATCAAACATCCATTATAACACAACTACAACATCTCATATGGATCATCCAATCATGAGAATTTCAGAGTAAGAGGAAACAAGATGATGAAAGGAAACTGACTTCTATTAACGAGAATGTCTCAAGTCCCATACATAACCAGAGAACAACTCTACTTAGTCAAAATATTACAAAAAGGGAGCCCTGCTCAACCATCCGACCCTCTCATATCATTCATCTGATGTATTTATAATCAAGACAATAGCTGGTGTCTTCTGTTGTCTGTCCCGTTCCTTCCATAAGAAGGAAACCCATGTCAATCTAGGCCTACAGGAAAAACTGCCCTCGGTGGTACTTCGGGCCGACAACTTTCTGTCTCCTCAGCTAGACCCTCCATGCTTCCATTTAAGGGCGTAGTTGATTGTTCAACCACTAGTCCTTCTTTCATTAACTGATTCAGGCTGACATTTTTCTGTCTCCTTAGCCAGACCCTCCATGCTTCCATTTAAGGGGGTAGTCGATAGTTCTCTTTCCTCTAGTGACAGACTCGTCACTGTCTGCTAACGTTCTGCTTCTCCTTGTGATGCTCACCCAGTTTATGGTGCCATGCTATGATCTTAGATTGGACCCTATATAAGAACATAATTGCGGAAGCTGCCGAGGGCAGTTTGGATCGACACCACTCCGACCCCTGCAATCCACCACCAACTACCACATACTTCTTTAGATATACCATGGTTTCGATTGCGGGACCACTCTATGATTTTAACGTTCGAGCATGTTCCGTCCTCGCAATGAAGTGTGGCCGTCGATCTGATGCAAATCTGCGATCTGGGTAACCCTATTATTTTATCTTCCTTGCTAAAATTTATTCGTCTGCCAACTCCAGAATCCTTTTAACCATGTTTGGAGATGGAGCCAATTTTGGCGTTTAGGAGCTTTGAATGCTGAACAAGGATATCTCCCGGAGGACGATCTCCCGAATCTAGCATAGTGGCCTGACGTCATTGTGCCATCACAACTACTAATGGATGAGTGTCATGTGTCTTCGACACTTCGGTCTTCGAGAGTTTTGGATTGTGAAGCATGAAAAACTCCTGGAGTGTTACGAGCCCAAAGTGATGTGGTAGCCTAAAATGAATGCCATGCATCCTTGGTGGATAAGTGCCATGTGTTGAGTTGAAAAACACCCGTGGACTGGTAGGGCTTGAAGCGACATGGCAGTTTGACGTCACTTTGGGACTTCGACACTTCGGGGCTTCTGTCTAGTCGTTAATCCTTGCGAGACTTTGAAACTCCAAATGCATGGGAGCCGCTATTCTGAACTGCACATGGGATCTCCACCATTTAAAATTGAACCTGTCTGCTCGCCAGTATTTCAAGCTCGAAATGGGCTTCTCCGAATGATGCATTTTGTGCTCATGGTTGATACCTATGCAAACAAAGGACTTGGCCGACCTGCTATAAGCTTAATTAAAGGCAAACAAGACGACTAGTAATCCGAACAAAATCATGATAAGAGTTTATCCTTCAAGAAAGACAGAAAAAATCTATGCAAAGAATCGGTCAAGCAGGAAAAACAGGTCATTGAACAAAATGGAAATCGACTTTATCAACCAGAAGAGGAAAAAATTCTAGGAAGGTATGCAGTAAAGAGACAGACATGGCAGAGGTGCAGACTTAGGTCTTAACAATAACTACATACCCATGACAACTTTATGTGATAACATTTTTGCTCCACAGGGGATGGCATGCTCCCTATGAACTTCCAAGAAAAAGCAGTTTCAGTGTCTTATCCTAGGGCTATGGGGTCACTTATTTAAACATAAATAAAAAGAAAAAGTGATATTTACAATGAATGGAAACTAATCATGGCTTAAGCAAAATATTTTTTCAGAAGGTTCCCATTGATAGGGCCACCAAAAAATTCAGAATCCTCCAAGTTCTGCAATTTATAAGTGTTATTTGAAAATACCTCAGAAATTTTGAACGGACCAATTGACAAGGCTTCAAATTTACCATGTTTGCCTTTGTCCTTCTTAGGTGTGTCCCACTTGAGTACTAGCTCTCCCAGCTGGAAATATTCTTTGCTTACCTTCTTGTCAAAGCCTTGCTTGATCTTCTGCTGATGGTCCCGTGCTTTGCCAAGTAGCTGCTCCCTAGTCTGTTGTACTTATACCAACTGTTTTATCCTCCTGACCATATCACCAAGTTCTCCTTGGTAGTCCTGGAGGAATTTTTCCACAGACAAGGCAAGTTGAGTAGGAAAGATAGCCTCAACCCCATATACAAGATGAAAAGTGGAAACACCAAGTGACCTATTTATGTAAATCTATCAGCTCATAAGGAAAATTTTAGCTTTGAGTCCCATGCTTTCTTATTGTCTTCTAACAATTTATTGATGATCTTTATGAGGCTCTTGTTAGAGGACTCTGCCAAACCATTTCCTTGGGGGTAGTAAGGAGTAGAAAGGACTAATGTAATCCCATACTTTTCACAGAACTCGATCAATGGTTCAACTTTGAAGGAGGCATCATTGTTAGTAACAATCCTACTTGGAGAACCAAATATTGACATGATATCCTCAAGAAAACTAATGATTACCTTGTGTTGAGCACTCAACACACCCTAAAAAAGGTCTATGACTTTTCTTCTTTTTGGGTACCACTCAATCTCTTGCATCGAATGTCTTCACTTCAGTTATGAAACTGATACCTTCGGTTATCTTATACATTTCCTGATTGAATTAATTAAAGTTTATTTGAACTTGTAATGAAGAGTCATCTTAACCATAAAGAGGACTTGACAACCACTCAAGGAATCGACGACCTAGAAGTTTCCCCAATGCACTTCAAAGGTTCGGCATCGGTAAAAGTTGTAAGGTGGAAAAAATCATTTGGAAAGACAAAGTAGCCGAGTATCGACCTTCATCGATGTCGACCGATGAAAGCATTTCTTTCCTACGAAGACCCTAGGAAGGATTTTGCCGAAGACTGATCCATTCAGTTTCGGTAGAAAATTGTAATAGTAAACACCACGTAGAGGTAAGGAGTAAACATCGACTCAGAAACAATTTTCAACGATAAAGGCTCATAAAGTGAAGGCCCACCGAGGAGTTATGTACTCATTTTTTCCTTGATTACCAACCTTGATATCATCGGCGTCAGAGGTTCTGTCAAGAGAATATCAATATAAGTATGCACTCAGATAGTAGCTGATCCTCGATCCCTACGCTGGGGTGATGTGACACAATGATATGTTTTACCTCCGTATGTGTCAGATATACCACATTCAAAGCTAGTAGTTAATTTGTAGATCACACATTAGTTACTAATTCGTGCACGAATAAAAATGATCCATTAAACCCACCGATACAATGTATCTTCTTCCACACCTCCGCCGTCAACCAGTTAAGGTTTATCTGCAGAGATTCAAGGGTAATTTATTTTGAATGTACATTTATTACTCGTATTAACTGATTGATATGACTGGTATTATCTATCCATTTATATCCTGTTTGACTCATTGTGCATGGTCCCGTTCTGTGCAACAAGGAATTCAGAACAAATAGAAGAGTGAAGCCAACAACCCGAAAGAAACGCCCAAAGTTTAGTGAGTATTAAGCAATTATCTTAGCAAGCATTAAAGGTATGTATTCGCTAATGGTTTTCATACATTCCATTGTTATATGTGCGCACCCAACTCTACTCTGTACACATGTTGAAAATGCATTTTAAATTGTAGGTACAATGCCTCCGAAGAAGCCTTCCACCAGAAAATCGCCAAGAGCCCCTAAGCTACAAGAATCAGAAGTAGGAGAAGGCTCCTCCCCAACAGTTGCGAGACAATTAGAATTCTTTCCCAAGCTAGAGTATGTCACTAAGACAATCACCAAGGAACCCTTTGTCCAGCCCCCAGCTTTCGAAGACACGGAGGCAAGTATTGGAGCCAAGATGGCCTTTCCTCATTGGGAAGAAGTTTTCAAGAAAATCAAGAAAGAACCCCTCGAATATACCATGCATAGTGATCCTGATACAAGGAAGATTGATGACGAGGTCCTCCCCAACATTCACAAGGCTTATTTTCACATGGTCGCAAGCCGGTCTCCGGTCTTTCCTTGCATTGAGATCCTGAAGTGGATCATTGACCACGCTGATGCCCAAAAATGTTTGATTAATGATGATAACGACGAATGTGTCGGGGTCTTCCTACCACTAGAGGTTCAGATTTACTATAATCTCAAAGATTCCGAACTAAAACTAAGCACTGATTTCGTTCTGAGTTTCTATGTGTCACATGATACCAGCAAAATCATGGTGTCTTGGTGGAGAGAAGACAAAAAATTCATGAATCAGACTGCTGGCTGGTACCCAACAACCAATCTCAGGGAACCATACATATATCTCATGGCTCTACTCTGCAGGTTACATGGGGAGAAAGACTGCTCCCAATTTTCAGAAGCTTGGATGCCTCTGGATTTTACAGTCGCCATTTCAGGCACATGCTTCAATTGGGGTGCCATCATCTCCAAACAATTGAGCACATGCATAATACATGCTCAGGTGCTGAAGGAGGGAGATACCCCCGCCTTCTACATGGCCTCATATCTAGTGGACTTCATCTAAACCAGGAACGCTTTCGCTGGGATGAACCTGAATTGGCACTCTTTAGAGCTCATGGTCCATGTATACTTCAACATCATATGGGAAAACATGTACAAGAAATCCTATGTTGTTATCTGTGATCCGTTTATTGCACACATTTACTTCTTGCTCTTCAGGAAAGAATGCCCTAGATTTCCAGATAAAGCAAAGAAGGTTATAGCCAAAATTGGCCACTGGTATTTAGATGAACAAGAAACCTACATCAGGGTTTTCAGTGTTGAAAAGTCAACAAGAAACATGTGTCTAATTTACTTTTCCCTTAAATAAATTGGACAATAAATATTAATCTATTATCTCATAATTACTTGAAATAATTAATTGAAATGGAAAATCAGTTAACTATGGGAAATTCGAGTTCAAAGGTTGGCTGGTAAGACATGGAGGTTGTAGGAGCTGCCTTTCTCAATTGGTTTAAATGTAACTCTTAAAATCAAAGGTTGGCCTTTAAGTTGTCTTTTACTTCGTGACCTTACCCACTGAAAGTCTCAATAGTCCTAATATGCGAAGTGGCGATGGCCGTTGTACTCCTAAGCCATTGCATTTCAACCATTAAACGAGATATTTTACTTTTATATACCTCGGGATATCATGTTTCGGGAGTTACAAGTCACACAGTTTCCAAGCCCCGATGCGTGAATTCGCGAAACAACCTGGAAATATTACCCAGGTTAGCGCTGAGAGTAAAGTTCCTTAAACCTTAGTTAAGTGTTGTCAGGATCTCGCGTCTCGACGATCACTCTCCCCAAAAGTCTTACCACCATAACTCCGATAGGCGAAGTTGCGAGATAGTTTCAAAAGTCACCCGGGTTAGTGTCAGGGGTAAGTCGTTTTAAAACGTAGTTAAACAATGTCGGGGTTTCGCGACTCGACATTCTCTCTTCCAAGAAACTATACCTTCGTAGCCCCAAGTCGCAAAATCACGATATTAATTAAACACTGATTAATTAAACTTTTAATCCAGATCACGTTTTTGCTTAACTAGATCGCGTCATCGCGATCTCGGGTTTTAGAGGCTCGAAGGATAGGAGTGAAATATCCCGATACGATGAACGCCGAAAAGGGTGATTAAAGTTTAAAGAAAACCTAATTAAAGAAGATAAGCCACATTAATTAGTGCATTAATACAAATAGTAACACACACCGTCTACGGGTTGAATTTAAATGTTTTTTGCGCTAACGTATGTTATGACTCGTCAAAATTTATGGCATTTATTTGAAATGAGGTGAAGTGATAGGTAAAGATATTGTTTTTATTTCTAAATCTTTCTTTCAAAACGATTTGACCGTTTTGTTCATAAGGATGCTGGGGTTTAAATGGTCGAGATATAGAGTTCTTTCTCTCATTGTTTCAAATTTCATTTCTATTTTGCGCGAAGAAGCTTTTCTCACTAGGCTAATTTCTGTATGTATACACATTTTTACTATAGGAGAGCTAAGTCAGAGTCCTCTATCATGGCTCGACAAAAATCTTCCAAGGTGATTGCTGAGAATTCAGGGCAAGGCTCAGATACTGTTTCCAATACTTCACCCTGAAGTATTGATTTTGTTAGAACCTGGTCGTACGTCTCTGAAGTTCTTCAGTCCGAATTGGTGAACTGTTCAGATGATTCCAGCGATAATGAGAAGGATAATTTGGCCACCAAATATAAAATCGTCGTTCAAGCAGAGATGCATAAGATAATGGCCAGGCCACAACTCCTTCCCTACTATGATATGATCCGATGGGAATTAGATCATGTGGGCATCTCGACCATAACTATTATCAGCGAGCAGAAGGTGACCATTGGGACCTTCAGACCAGAACATTTACAGGCGATGTACCAATTGTCACCCACACCAAACTTCTCACACAATGCCGAGTTTCTGGAAGGTTTTAAGCAGAAAGAATACGAGCAATACGACAAAAACTTGTCTGATCTGATCAAGGATTGGGTATCGCACCCCGCAAATTTCAGGGCGGACGATAACAGAGTTTATTCAATCTCTTCCTTGGAACTGCAATGATGACCTATAGGATGTATGGGAAGGAGGACACCACACATTGTTTTCTCCCGTGGGTGCCTCTCATTCATACATTCATTGAAGGCTGTTCCTTCGACTGGTCCAAATTGTTGTCAGACAGTTTAACCAACCGGATTACTGAATATCAGATGTAGAGGGTGAATGGAAAGGCCGCTTCATTTTTTATGTCCGCCTACATCATGGATGTCGTTTGTTTCATGACGCCTTTCCCTCTAATGAGTTGGAGCTGGACTCCATCTAAGGCTGAGCCTATCCATGTCTACCACTCAAAACTTTGGGAAGATAAGGCCACATAATTTATATATGAAATTTTCAATTGGGTAATGGTACCAATGCATGTCTCCATCTTCGACAACCCACCACCCAGGATTTCAGATAGCATCGCTACCAACTTGAGCAACGTGGCCGACTGGTACGTAGAGGCGTAATTTTCATACATTAGGGTTTTTGGCACCTATGTTCCCCCTTATGCTCTACCATTATTCATACCGGACAGGCTGGTTTGTCGCGAAATCGCTAGGCAAACTGTGATTGGCGGCATAAGCAAAGAGCTTAAGGGATTTTCGAAGAAGGTATGGCCCCCCTTCCCCATTCATTTGAATACATATTCTTTATTATATTTCAGACATGCAAAAGTCGAGGTAGTGGCTTTGGAGGATATTAAATTGGTCCACATTGAGTTCAAGAAGTATGATCCACACAGGATCATGGGAAATCACACGATGAGTTGTGGCCTTAAAAGGTATGAACATGAGCATTCACCTCATGATGACATCTTCCAAGGGGCGAGATCCTATGCCGAGGTCCTAAGTCGGATTCAAACCTTGTCTCCCAAGGAGATGGTTGATTTCTTCAAATTTCAGGAACACCGGCGGAGCTGCCTTCCCCCAGTCTTACAAGGTAAGAACTCGCCGATTGCAGATGTACAACAAACGAAAGCCAAGGGCTCCAAAGATTTAGGACCTGACCAAGAGGAACACTAGGAAAAGAAGAAGAAAACCGGGGGCTCGAAACAGGAAGCCAAGATCTCCAACCCGCCAAGCAAGCCAGCCTCAGTTGTTACTTCGAGGAAATCATCCAAGCAGATCAACAACCCCATCATTTATGTTACTCCCCTACAGTCCACAAAGGGGATCCTAGACGAAGGATGGATTTTTGGTGAAGAACTAACGCCCATAACTGTGGAAGAGTTTCCTCTGAACGAATTTTTCTTCAATAAGAAGAGAAAGGCCGTTGTGAAACAAGAACTTTATCAAGAAGCAGGCACAAAAAACAAGAAATTTAAAATCCTTGCTGATGGGAGAGCCATGAAAAAAGAGGAATTTGCAACTCAGATAGCAGGGACGTTGGGGGATTTTTCTATAGCCAACCAATATTCTGTCGAGTCCCTAAAATAATAGTTGAAGCGGAAAAACCACTTGATCAAAACTTTGGAGGATAAGCTGGCTATAGCAGAAGCAATCGCTAGAGATCAGGCGAACACAGGTATAGATCTAGCTAGGAAAACCGATCAAAAGGAAATCGAGCGGCTCAAATCCGATCTCGAACAGACACCGCAGATGGCTCAGACCAACCAATCACAGATAAGCCAACAAGGAGAATTGATAGGGCAGTTACATGCCAAATTAAATTTAGCCAAAAGCCAAATGATAGATATTGGGATATTCCAATCCCAAGCCATAGAAATCTGAAAAAGAGTGTCGACAGCTCAACAATATTTACTTGCTAAAGTGGAAACTATTCAAAACCACTGCCAACTTATTTATCAAGTATTGGAAAACATTTCCTTTAGAGAAAAAGAAGCTGGGGTGGCTCGGGTCGCTTTCCAAGAGGCTGTTATAGCCTCGAAAAAAAAGGAAACGGGCAGTAGTTCTAGGCTTTCCATCCCAGAGCAGGCCCGAGGTAACATCTTGTTGAAGGCATGGGAGTGTGACATATCCGAAGGCAAACAACGAGCTAAAGAGGTAAGAAACTCTTGTGAAGAAACTTTCGGCTTCATAGATGGGAGTTTGTTGGATCTCGATAGTGAAAACAACACCGAGACACTGGGCCAGATTAATATAGCCAAGCATCTTCTCAATATCAAGGAGAATGAGGAAAGAGAGTTGGCTGAAATATCACAGATAACCCAGACAGACATAATCCAAGTAGATAAATGGCTAATAAAACCAAGTGTACATTTATGTTCTATCAACACCAAAGACCGACAGGTAGAAGGAAAGTTGCCACAATTAGTGAAGGATTATTACACTTTTGAGGCAAATAATCAAACAGAACCTTCCAGGTTGATAGCCCAGTTGGTGGAGAGGTGCGTCACTTGCAATGAGCATGTGAAGGGGCAGGTTTCCGGTATCAAATAATGACAAGTGTCTGCCTGTTATATTTTTAGAACTTGAAGAGAAAACAAAGGAAGGTGTTCCATTTTCCTGAAAGAAGAACAAAGACAAAGAATTGAAAAGTTTAATCTCCTTTTTTTTTTGTAACCGAAAAAAATCTTGGAACGATTGAAATTCTAGCATGTAGAAGTTTGTATAAATATAAAATTAGAAGAAAGAAAATGGGCTGGACCTTTTTGGTCAATTGTAATAGAGACTCTCTCCTTTTGAAATTTAATACAAATTAATCCGAAGACTCCTGATTCCATCAAGATTGTGTTATGAGTTTGTTTCTTCTGTGATTTCATATTCAATTTCATTTCACATATATATATTTGATAAATTTTTTTACTGCAATTTAGTAAAACCTCTACGGTGGTGATCAATTTTTAGTTGTCTATATCGTTTACAATTTTTCCTCTATATCGGCTATTAATAGGTACAAGACCTGTGAACTCTTTATATCTTCATATTTTATGCTTCGTCAGATTTCTTCTTATCTGTTTCTTCTTCTGTTTACAGGGTGAGATTCTCCCTTGATAGGAGCCTCACATTATAGACAGCTTAATGTTTTTCTTACATTTCACACACCATTTATTTAAAAGATAACTCAGTTACAGGAAAAGGCCTTTGGTTTGCACTTTATATTCAAATATCGGATTCAAAGTTCTCTTTTATACGATCAAATTGATACAGCATCAAAAACCTCAAACTCTCCTTTGATTTTCCTGTTCCTCTATGAATGTCCCCATTGCAAGACAGCCTAATATTGAACCTGGATTGTCGGACCAAACCCATATCGCTTTGAACCTTTTCGATATGATACTTAAAACAACCACCACCCAGGTATAACTTGAATGTTCATGGGCCGCGATTGAATGAGATATAAGCATCTAGGAACAGTTGGAAGCAAGATAGCGACAACCTGGAAATCAACCTTAGCTTCCTTTCCCGAAGGTTGATTCTTCCCCCTTTTTTATCCTTCACTCACTTTAAGATGCCTAGACACTGTACTTTCAAAGCCTTAAGTACAGACTCTGGAACAATAGAGGTGACTTGAAGTTGTAACAGTGTTATAAGTGTAGTTATGAGAGTTGTTAAGTAGTTTAACTCAGTTAAGTGAGTTAAGCCTAGTTGTACTAGTTGTAACTAAACTTGCACTAGTGAGAGTTCAGTAAGTTAATTATTAATTAATTCACAATCAATGAATTCACATGGAACTGAAGATTCGCCACGATTAACTACATGCATGTCAGATCCAATGGAGACCTAGTTGAGATAACATGTGAAAGGGACAGTTTGGCTATCAATTGTGATTTGAGTGAAGTGCACTCATGCAATCACACATGCAGTGGATATGCTCATGAGCATGTGAAACTAGGCAATTCAAATTCATTTTGTGAGAATTCTAATTGCAGGGATTGTGCAGAGGAGGCAGGCTGTCTAGACATAGAGAATTGGCACATGAATTTGTCAATTTTTGTATGACAGTGTGAGACGATTGTATTTTACTGAGAGCTCTTGGATTAGAGTTTTGTATGAGATTGTTTCATGATCCATGATATACATAATATATGATAGTGGGGTTTTTAGCTTTATGCTTTCCCTGTAAAACTTCTGTGTTATGTGTTCTTGATATTTCACTTTGTGATCGTGGTTTAATTTACGTAAGAATATTAGTAGAAGCGATTATGTATTTAACAATGGTATATAATTGTTAGAACAGGTAAATATAGGAAATATTTAATTTGTATTAAAATTTCTACATGGTATTAGAGCCACGGAGCCACATAAGTGAGGTGCGAAAATAACAGTATTTTCGCAGGTCCCGTCTCTAGTAGGGTGTGACAACATAGTACTGAAAACTTCACACATTTCCGAGAGCAAAAATTTTCGCACCCTACTCAAAGGAGAGGTGGGAACTTCCTTAGGATTCTCGCAGGTTGCTTAAAGGAGAGGTGAGAACCTCCCTCACCCCACAGTGCATTACAGTGCAAAATCTCTCTTAAGGTTCATAGGCTATACACAGGTGAGGTACGAACTTCCCTCAGGTTAGTAACTGGTCAGGTGCGAACCTCCCAGGGAAAGAAGGATTGCAGTAGTTGAGTTTGTGGTTGGATAAAATTCGAATTTGCAGAAGGAATTTCTTGGTGCTACAATTGATTCAAGATCGAAATAGCTTTCAATGGCTTGAGGTCGGAGTATGCACTCAAGGGAAGCTCAGACTACATTTCTTGGAAGGACAGGATGGAGGTAGTACTCAAAGACAATGGCTTGAAGGAATACATTGAAAAAGATGTTCCTAAGCCGGATGCGACAGACACTACAAATCTTGATGCATGGCAAAAGAAAGTGGCAAAGGCGAGGAGGATTCTGTTGGAGGGAGTACGAGACCACATTATCTCAAGTCTCCATGGGAAATCCACACCACATGCAATGTGGAAGGTTTTGACAGATCTGTTCCAAAACAACAACGACCTTAGGAAATTGGCGCTCAAAGATAAAATCATGAAGATCAAGATGGAGAAGGGCGACTCCATTCAAAAATATCTCACGAAGTTTGTCCAATGTCGAGATGAGCTTGGAAGTGTGGGAATAATAGTCGTTGCTGATGATTTGGTGAGCTTGTCTCTCCTAGGACTTCCCAAGAGTTGGCACAGTTATCAATATTTTGTTAATGGAAGGGAAAAATTGCCAGATTGGGAATGACTATGGTCAGATCTAGTGCAGGAGGAGTTCAGGCAGAACACCAAAGATGGATCTTCATCAAAGTGTGATGATGAAGAGGATTGTGCTTTGACTGCCAAGGCAAGGAAAGGGAAAGGGAAGAAATTCCATTCAAAATCCGAGTCTAAAGTCAAGAAGCTGGATTTGTCCAAAGTGAAGTGTTTTCACTGTCACGAACATGGGCATCTTGCTACTAACTGTTCACAGAAGAGGAAGAACAAGACAGTTGCTAGAGCTGCAACTGGTGAGGCTCTTGTCTCACAATTTGAACTTGACTTATCTTTTATCACATGCATGGATTCAATTGCATCGGGATCGATGTGGTATTTGTATAGTGGCGCTTCCTACCACATGATGGGAGATAAAGAGTCTTTCAGTGACTTGGAGGAGAAAGATCTCATAATGCATATAGAGATGGGCGACAATGGATGATATAGTGAGACTAGTATTGGTACCATTACCTTTCAGAGGGAGTTAGGTAAACCATTTCAATTGAAAAATGTTATGCATGTTCCAGGTCTGAAGAAAAACCTTGTCTCAGTCGCAATGTTGGAGGACAAAGGCTATGACGTTACTTTCAGCGGTGGAAAATCCTACCTGTGACATAAAGCAACGGGTCAAGTCAAGAAGATAGGGATTAAAGTTAAGAATCTCTACATGCTAGAGGTAGATGGTTGCGGTGCCATGGTGAGCAAGGCAGAAAAAGTGGTGATCCGGGATGAGGGCGAATTACGACACATGTGATTGGGCCATGTTCATCATGGAGCCTTGAAGATCATGCAACAAATATATACTAGAATTCCAAGGGGAACACTTGCTTAGTTAGATCAGTGCAAGGGGTGCACCTTGGGGAAGTATGTAAAGTCCACCTTTCATGAAAAGGAGAACCGTGCTTCGGTGCTGGAGAGAATTCACACAGACGTGTGTGGACCATTCTCGGTTGCTTCAACAACAAACCATAGATATTATGTTATTTTTGTTGATGACTTTTCTCGTAAATGCTGGACATTCTTCATGCAAAAGAAGGATCAAACATTCTCAAAGTTTTGTGAGTTTAAAGCATTGGTGGAGAAAGAGTTGGGGAAGCAAGTGAAGGCTCTAAGGAGTGATAATGGTGGAGAATACATCTCTAACGAATTCAAAGACTTCTACAACAAAGAAGGAATTCAAAGAGAACTCATAGCGCCTCATAACCCACAACAAAATGGGGTCGTGGAGAGGAAGAACAAAACAATCATGGGTGCAACATGAGCGATGTTGCATGATCAGGGCCTACCAATGCATTTGTGGGCAGAAGCATGCAATACTGTGGTTTATGTGAAAAACCGTTGTCCTCATAGAATAATTGGCATGAGTACACCTGAAGAAGCTTTCACTTGTAAGAAATCTGATGTTTCTCATTTTAAAATTTTTGGTTCATCTGTTTATGTGCATGTGACCAAGGATTCCAGGAAGAAGCTGGAACTGACTGTTGAAGTTGGGATATTTTTGGGATACACAGAAACACCCCATAATTATTGTGTGTATTTGCCTAACAGTAAGATTAATGTTATGTGACGGGATATAAAATTCGATGAGGGGAAAGCCATGTGGTTGTCGCTTGAGAGGGAGCTAGACTTGCATGCAGAAGAGGAACTGTTGGTTCCCAAAAATGAGTCTCAAGATGTGGATCAACCACATGAGGAGGTTCATGGAGTGGAGGAAACCAATCAAGTAGAGCCATCCATCATAAATGGCAGAAAGTGCACCATGGAAGATGACAGATTGAGACTAGATGCTGCACAGAATGTAGGAGCCCCTACTTCACAGTGTAGACAGAGACCGTCTCCTGATCGATTTGCTGGATACATAGCTCTCATGAGAAAATGTATTGTGATTGAACCATCTTCCTTTCAGGAAGCAGTGCAAGATCCCACTTGGGTTGATGCTATGGTAGAGGAGTATGACTTCATTGTAAAAAACAGTGCATGGGAAATTGTCCCAAGACCGGTCGACAAATCAGTGGTAGGTTCAAGATGGATCTACAAGTAAAGCAAGCTGTTGATGGGAGTGTGGAGAAATAAAAGACTAGGTTTGTGGCCTAAGGCTTCTCACAGATCAAGGGGATAGATTATGATGGGACCTTTTCACTTGTCGCAAGGTACTCTTCCATAAGATCCATCCTTGCACTCTCAGTGCAGATGGGCTGGTGCATTCATCAGATGGATGTAAAGACTACGTTTCTCAATGGGATCATTAAGGAAGAAGTGTACATTGAACAACCCGAAGGTTTTGAGACCTTTGACAGAGATTCACATGTGTGTAGACTCAAGAGAGCACTGTATAGGCTGAAGCAAGCACCCCGTGCTTGGTACACTCAGATAGACAACTATTTCACCGGATTGGGCTTAACCGAAAGTGAAGCGGATGTAAACCTATACCAAATTTTGGTGGAGGGTAAGCTCTTAATCATTATTCTTTATGTTGATGATTTAATACTGACTGGTGATGAGTAACTGATACACTCATGCAAGGATGACCTTGCAAAGGAGTTCGAGATGAAGGATTTGGTCCTTCTTCATTATTTCCTTGGATTGGAAATATGGCAGTGAGATGGTGAAATATTTGTGTGTCAAGGCAAGTATGCAAGGGAGATACTAGGTAAGTTTCACATGGAAGGCTGCAAACCCATGGATACTCCTCTTCCAGGAAATTGGAGGAAAGAGGATTCTACTTCTGGAGAGGTAGTGGATGCTACTGTTTATCGACAATTAGTAGGTTCGCTAATGTATTTAGTGAACATGAGACTGAACATTTGCTATGTGGTTAACCAGCTAAGTCAAGCGATGGTTAGGCCTACCAAACTCTTTTGGAAGGTGGGTAAGCATGTCCTGAGATATTTGAAGGGAACATATCAGTATGGATTATGGTACAGACAGACGGATGAGGTGAAGTTGCATGGCTTCACGAATGCAGATTGGGCGGGCAACCCAACGGACAAAAAGAGCACATCAGGGGGGATCTTTAGTATCAGATCTATAGATGTTTCTTGGTACAACAGGAAACAAAGATCCGTGGCACTTAGTTCAGTGGAAGCAGAATACATGGTAGCGAGTCAAGCTGCATGTGAGGCTATCTGGATGAGAAAGATCTTGGTTGGTTTGTTTGGTTCTAATTTAGATCCGATAGTGATTCATTGTGATAATCAGAGTTGCATTAAACTCTCGATTAATCCTGTGTTTCATGATAGATCTAAGCATATAGATATCCGGTATCATCATCTCAGAGATTATGTGCAGCGAAAGATCATGTTTCTTCAATACATTCCTACAGAATATTAGGATGTAGACATTTTGACGAAGGTGCTCACCTGGACCAAATTCAAGTATCACAGAGACAGGGTTGGGGTGAAGAATAATCCCTTTCTTGTTGAGAGGGAGTGTTGAAAAGTCATCAAGAAACATGTGTCTAATTTACTTTTCCCTTAAATAAATTTGACAATAAATATTAATCTATTATCTCATAATTACTTGAAATAATTCACTGAAATGGAAAATTAGTTAACTATGGGAAATTTGAGTTCAAAGATTGGATGGTAATACATGGAGGTGACTTGAAGTTCTAACATAGTTATAAGTGTAGTTATGAGAGTTTTGAAGTAGTTTAACTTAGTTAAGTGAGTTAAGCCCAGTTGTACTAGTTGTAACTAAACTTGCACTAGTGAGAGTTCAGTAAATTAATTATTAAGTAATTCACAATCAGTGAACTCACATGCAACTGAATATTCTCCATGCTTAACTACATGCATGTCAGATCCAGTGGAGACCTAGTTGAGATAACAGGTGAAAGGGACAGTTTGGCTATCAGTTGTGATTTGAGTGAAGTGCACTCATGCAATCACACATGTAGTGGATATGCTCATGAGCATGTGCAAACTAGACAATTCGAATTCATTTTGTGAGAATTCTAATTGCAAGGATTGTGTAGAGGAGGCACGCTGTCTGGACATAGAGAATTGGCACATGAATTTGTCAATTTTTGTATGACAGTGTGAGATGATTATATTGTACTGAGAGCTCTTGGATTAGAGTTTTGTATGAGATTGTTTCATGATCCATGATATACATAATATATAATAGTGAGGTTTTTAGCTTTATGCTTTCCCTGTAAAACTTCTGTGTTATGTGTTCTTGATATTTCACTCTGTGATCATGGTTTAATTTCCGCAAGAATATTAGTAGAAGTGATTCTGTATTTAACAATGGTATATAATTGTTAGATCAGGAGAATCCAGGAAATACTTAATTTTTATTAAAATTTCTACATTCGGCGCCACAGGGGCACCCCACTTATTACCCATTTATGTTCCCGACCGGATAATGTTAGGGGAAATTTGCTATCAAACCATCCTGCAAGGATACAATGCAACTTTAGTAAAAGACAAGAAGTGGGTTTTCATACCGTATGGGTTTCATATCGGCTTCTACATGGTCAAAGATACTGTGCATGCTAAAAAACTTGGGCTAGGTCAATTGGAATTTCGATTCCAAACTGGTCGATTTCGCAAACACTATCCCAACGGATTGGTTCTATAGCATGCATCATAGGTATCATCCTGTTGGACCTATGCCCATGACTAGTTCGAGGATGATCTTTTTACTGAGAATGCTCAAGACTAGAATGTGGTGGCATCCAGGAAAGCTGATCCTCGAGGAACCAGGTTTAGAGCTATGAGCTATGAAGAACAGGCAAATTTTTTGGAACAGATAGTTCAAGAGATCGGCAAGACCCGTCCAGGAGCTGCAGTATCTGAATCCAATGAAGAAATAGGTGATCCCCAGGAAGACATCTAGGCGGTGACGGTTTACTCCAGATCCCTGGTAACAATTAGGGATTCCCCTGAAGATCAAGCTGCACAAGAAAGGGGTACGCTGTTACATTAGCAAACTGAGCTGCTGATGAAACGGATGCGGGATGACCCTATCTTTTCATAAGTCCTGCTGTTTCAACTACTATCCAAAGTGTCCCGACAGAGTCGAAGGATCTTGGGTCCACAGTCCCCGATAACACCCATGGGTTAGGCAACCCTGAACCCGCAATATCGTTGATCGATCCTTCGGAAGAAGGTACAACTCAACCAAGGACAGGCCGGGTCTCGATAGAGACACAAACGCCCAATCCCTTGAGCACTCTTATACATATTTACAGTGATGACGAGAGTCTAAAACCTGCTCACGCCACCTCGGTGCGAGTCCAAGAGGAAAAAGGTCCTGAGAAAACCGCTTCCCCTGAGCCTAAAGTCCAAGACAAGCAGGTCTTACAAAAGGAATAGGGTCCGAAGGTGGCCTCGACACAAGAGAGTCTGAAAAATAGGAAGCAGAAGTAGGTCCAAGTGACGAATCTCCACAAAAGGAAATCGACAGTTCTATAGCCGACGGGCAAGTAAGAAATGAGTCTGTACCCGATGCCTCCATCATGCCCAATATTCAAATACCTGATGAACGACAAGTAGAGGCCGAATCTACAAAACAGAGCGAAGAAGTTCGAGAGCACACTCCTGAGAAAATATACACCATGGGTAGCCTAAGAAACAACCTCACATGGGGAGATCAATAGATACCAGAACCGGTAGATGAAGTAACATACTTCTATGCGATCTCCTATGATCAAAAGAGGAAGGCCATCGTTCAAAAGATCGGAAAAAAGAGAAGGATCACTTTGGATCAATCCATCATGGTTACCACATAGGAGAACTTAATCAGCACCACAGACGCTCGCACGTCCAAACTAGTTGGCGTAGGAAAATCCCTCTCAGATGCTGCTCAGGATAGATCTAGTAGAGATGAAAAGGAACTAGCCGACACCTTGAAAGAGCTCGAACACCTGCACCATCTTGTTAAATACTATAGACGAGCTACACAGACCACTGTGTATCTGAAGGATGAGTTCAATAGAGTTCATAATGAGTTCAAGAAGGAAAGACACCTATTAACCGAGAACATAGTCGAGTTCTAGAAGGATACTCTCATGGCACTCGCGACGTGCAAAGAAATAAAGAGGTGGCACGAAAAGGCACAACAAGCGGTAGAGAGACTCGAATACACTGAGGCAGTCCATCAAGGTCGAGAAAAGGAAAATCATGGCATTTGGTTGGTTGGAAAAAGTAGTCTCAACCGCATGAAGAAATCTGTCGAATACTGGGCAAAGATGACCCGAGACCCACACCGAGAAATCCAAGAGAAATGGGCCAAGTGCTATAAACACCGGGGTAAAATTAATAAAGTGATGAAAGATGTCAGTCTCCCCGAATTTGGCACCTCGATGAATTTACTAACTTGAGCGATGTGTTTAAGACGCACTCCATACAAGACTCGCTTTGGGCTGAAGAATGCACAAAGATAGTTGTTGTGAAGCCAAGACAAGTGAAACAATTCACGAAACACCCTACCAAAGCTCGAACCATGTTGCAACTACTAAACGCTAGTTTGGTAAAGTACTGAATGCATGCAGTAGATATCAGAGGATTATATGCAGCCCCAATGGAACAACATAGGTTCCCATGGGCCCAAACCTGTGAAGATCTGTTTATCAGTTGGTCTGAATATGAAGAAAGTCATCTATTTCAAGAAATATCCTAGATGAACTGTTAAAGGAACTGTTGGATGACCACGCCATGTGGTGATTTTTTGTTGGTTCAAACTGTATTTAGCCATTAATTTCGGTTGAATTTTATATTATAAATAGAGACATCGACCGGTTAGTCAAGGGTCGATGGTTACTATAAGAACTATTTCTTTTTGGTTGTTGATAATTATTTTGAGACTGCTATGAATTGAGAAGTCCTTCTAGACCAAAGACAAGCTATTTTCATCAGATGTATGTGATTGGAGTTGGAGAAGAATTACTTCCTATCCTGTTCCATGAATGATGCAGTGAATGAGTAAGAGAAATTAATTATGTTGTCAAGTTATCTGGTGCAATGTTTTGATGTTCTTTGCTTAATGATGAAGATAAATCGTTGTGTTGTTATGTGATGAATGTTATGGTAGATGAATTATTTTACTTACCATGATCTTGATTACATATGTGTTTTCTTTCTGTAAATTAGTTTTTCTCAGACAATAATTCGATGTTCATTTGGTTAATGTATTAGTACTAGGTCCTTTGGCATAGAATCACTGCTTGCATGTTTGAGCATCGGGTTATCCCAAGATCAGCCTCTTCCCAGTAGTTGAAACTCAATCCTGTTATTTGTCAAGTTGGCTTATGCTGGCTTGCATCTCTCAAACTAGTCCCAGTCAAGAGAAAATACAGAAAATAACAGTCCTACCTAAAGGGAGAGCCTTCACAAAAAAACACAAAGCCCATCGATAAATTGGTCTGATCGCAAGATCTAGAGAACCATTCCATCTCAAATGTTGTAGAGTCTAATTGGGCGTCGGTGGTGGGTTTGGTTCCTGTTGTTGAATCAAGGGATTTAAGACCCATCAACAGAATTGGCACTAGAAGGAGGACCTGAGTATGAATGGTTGAATATATAAGTTATATAGCATTTCGAACAGCCTACAAATTCGTAACGGTCCACATGCATGGCTAGTCATCCAACATACAACCCATGTTTACTGAGTACTCCCGAAGCGGGTAAATCACCCCAGTCCAAGGAAGAACCTTTTTACCTTGAAATACCTTATGCCCTCCCTCATGAGGAAGTAAATCAATTCAGGAGAATCACTAGAGCCTACGCCCAACAAATCGACGCGTTGTCCTTAAATCCCATCCTCCCACAGAGAAAACAATAAAGCAGACCAGTGGTTAGCACTCTCGACGAAGTTTTCGTACACTCCATCGAAGACTTAATAGATTTTGTGATCACCAAAATCCAAGAACCTCTTGATCTAATACTCGAGACGCTAGTCGATGACATCCACGAGCCTGAATACTTTTCGGAAGAAGAAGAGCTTGACTCTGACTACGAAGATATGGAAGGGAACAACGACCATGAGGAGGAAAGAGAGGTTCCACTTCAAGACAACCAACCTTGGTTGGCTGGAGATGCCATGGTCATCCCTGGACGAGTACATAATCTTCCCCGACACTTGGAAAAGATTCTCCCCAAGTATGATCTTGAAACTTCATTTTTACCCGAGGATCATATCAAGAAATTCATACTTGCAATCAGGCTTATGAACGTTGAACGTGAAGACGTAGTCTGCAGTATTTTTCCCTACGTGTTTGAAAATTCAGCGTCCACATGGTATTTTAATTTGCCGGTGGGATCTATAACCAGCTGGACTAAGTTCCAAAAGGATTTTCTAGATAAGTTTGTGGAAGAGACTACTATAGGATCCCTGATGGATGAGTTGTTCGCAGCCACCATGACCCTAAAAGAGAGGGTCAAAGATTTCAATAAAAGATTCACGACCATCTTAAACAAATTCCAGCCCACAGTGAAACCAACTCAAGAGTTGCAAATCGAGGTTTATGCTAACACGCTCCCAACCTCTATTTCCATGTTCGTAAAAAGATCCGTCAAGCAAAACCTTGCAGAGAATTTTGAAGAGGCCAAGATGATATAATTCTAGATGAAAGGATGTAAAGAAGGCCAAGCCTCTCTAGTGAGAAAAGAAAGCCACCCCCCTCCTAGGAGAGGACTCCTTTTGACTAGACCGCCAGAAGACCGGCTGAACAAACTCCTGACAAAGGTAATGAAGATATAGAAGACTTGCAATGCATGGTCAAGAAACTATCAAATGAGATTATAGACATGAAAATAAGAGTAGGGGAGGGAAACCAAGGCCAAAATCCCTATAAGCCTTTCTTTAAAAGAAACCAACCTTTCAAAGAAATTGAACCTCCCCCATCCAACCTAAACATTGACCTAGGGAATGTTGCATCTGATTCTTTCTACACCTATCACCAGGAGAACTACTAGGAAAGAGAATGCCCTCAATGGGTCCACGCCATGAATTTAATGGCTAATCGTTTTCTAGACGAAGTCTCACTGAACAAACAGTCAAGCAGTTTGACCATGAATATTGCCGATCAGGAAGAAGCTGAACCACCATGAGACACAACCATGTTGATATGGGATCCCAACATGATCGCATCTTCGGATGATTTGTTTGAGTGTCGAGAACAACCCACAGAAGTTTCGATAGTACAAACGTGTAGTAAAGGTTAACCCGGCTGGAAAAATATCGATGCCACCCGGGCCTCGCAAAGCAAGTTAATCCACGATCACCCGAAAATACATTTTGCCCCTGGTAAGAAGCCTATAAGCATCCATACCTGGGAATCTCCCAAACTATATTACAACGTAGTCAAAGATTTAAAGAAGCTAAAGGCTAATGTATTGGTTATGGATATATGTAGAATTCCTCAGTAGAAAGACTTTCTGTTGTGAGCTCTGAGCTCGGTAGAAGACTTGATGGCTGGCAATAGTTATAATAAGGATCTATCCCCAACAGATTTGGCAAGCAAGCCAACCATAAATACCTACTCAGAAGGTAGGAAGGAGAGGCCTTTTATACCACCTTTCCTTTTAACGTTCGAAGTTTTTAACAAGAATCTTCACAATTGTTTGGTAGATTCTAGGGTGTCCTCTAATGTAATGCCCTTGGCCATTTGTAATAAACTGGGTGTTGTCCCTCTCAAAAGTGATAAGCATGTCATACAACTGGACATAACCCAAGTCAAGGTTATGGGAGAACTCAAATATGTAATGATCAGGATAACGACACATCCTAATTTCGTGCAAATAATTGACATCATTGTAGTAGATATCCTAGAGGCATATGGACTACTGCTGAGTCGTGACTGGTCTGAGAAGCTAAATGGATATTTTAGTATGGACTAGGCACACCATTGGTTACCACTAAAAGGATACAAGAACATGATCAGAATCGACAGAAAGATATCTGAAGCATACGATCACCGACCTAGAAACCCCGAACGAACCCGCGTCTATTGATTTCCCGGTATTGGGAAATTACTCCTATGATTCCCACTTCGGGGGCTTTGCTCCTGCACCGTCCACTATTCCTCTTACCCAAAACTTTGAAATAATATTTCAAGAGGAACCACTGACGCCAATAGGGAACGCTCTCTTTTGCCAAAATCCAACGATCAAGCTTACGTGACAAGAGATCGGTAAGCAATAAATCAATATAGAATGAGGAAAGGGCGATTGCCTTTCAAAGATTTGGATCCTCTGCTTTGATGGATCCAAATCACAAGAAGGGTCAGGAGCAGGGTGTATCTTTATCAATCCTAAAGGGTGACGTTATTTCCTATCCTGTAGGCTAGAATTCAAATGTACCAACAACACTACCGAGTATGAATCTCTAGTACAAGGATTAAAGAAAGCCATAGATTTGGGTGTCAAGGAATTGAAGGTTTTCCATGATTCTGAGATTATTGTTAGGCAATTAAGGAACACTATACATTGCAATTCACCTCATCTTAAGAATTATCGGAAGGAGGTGCATAGGCTAATAGAGCGCTTTGACGCTTTCAATATTACCGGGATACCTAGAGCAAAGAACACTCTTGCTGACTCCTTATCCACTGCCACTTCCAGACTATCGCCTTTAGAAGATTATGAAGCTTCCCGGTTCATTGTAGAGCTGATCTACAAATTGTCGATGCCGAACAACATTTCTAATTGGAAAGTTTTTGAAGGTGACGACAAATCATAAACTTCTTGACCAACCAAGACAACTTCAAATATATAGCCATAGACAATGAAGAGTTCCAAGAGAAAACAACTGAAACTAACCCTCACTAAGGACAAGATGTCGGAACATTGAAGGCTCACACAATCCCAAAGGGGATAGCTAATCTAGAGAGTCTATTTGATCTAAAGGATCGTTTTAAAGGACCCAAAAATGCGAAGACTGGTAGCTCCTGCCCCCTCCATGAAACTGTGAATCTTGGGACTCCAGAGGCCCCGAAGAATGTTAATCTCAAAAAAAATATATCTAAGGGAGAGAGGAAGGCATACCTAAAATTATTTAGGCAATACCTGGATGTTTTCGCGTGGTCCTATAAGGATTCGAAAATGTACGACACCCGTAATATTCAACACAACATCCCGTTGACACCCGAAATGAAACCTTTCCAGCAAAAGATCCGAAAGTATCACCCATCCCTGGAACCCTCATGTATCAGGAATTGGGGAAGCTTTTAGATGCGAAGATAATTTTTCAGGTTAGACATTCCACTTGGGTAGCAAATCTTGTCCTAGTAAGGAAAAAGCCGGGAGAGATTCGATTGTGCATAGATTTCTAGAACCTCAACAGAGCTTTAGAAAAGGACAATTATCCCATCCCAATGATGGAAAAACCCCTGCAGACCGTGTTGGGTTCAAAGAATTTTTATTTACTAGACCGTTTCTTAGGCTACAACCAAGTGTTATTTTTCGAGGAAGACCATTTAAAAACCATCTTCCGAACGAAATGGGAAACCTTCGCTTATAAACGCGTGCCTTTTGGGTTAATCAATGCAGGAGCCACCTTCCAAAGGGCCATGGTAGTGGATTTTCGAGGAATTATCAATAAGTGTGTGGTGGTGTATCTAGATGATGTAACAGTATATTCAAAGAATAGGGAAGAGCACATCCAACACCTTACCCAGGTTTTTGAGAGATGCAGAAAGTACAGTATATCGCTAAATCCTAAGAAAACTATCTTCGATGTCAAGGAAGGTAAGTTGTTAGGTCATATTATATCTCGAGCAGGGATTCACATAGATCCGAAAAGGATTAAGCCCATAGCCCAACTCCCGCTACTGCATAACAAGAAAGCCATGCAGTCCTTTTTCGGGAAAATCAATTTTGTGAGGAAATTCACTCTCGATTTCACCGAAATTATCAAACCTTTACAAAAGATGATTCGCAAGGATGCCGAATTTAAGTGGGATGATGAGCGAAAAAACAATTTCAACGATATCAAAGCTGCCATATCCCGAGCTCCGGTGTTGCGAAGTCCCAATTTTAATAGAGACTTTTCCCTTTATACTTTCACCTCCGACCATTCGCTAGCGACGATTTTAACCCAGAAGGACGATGAAAACAATGAAGCCCCAATGTCCTTTATGAGTACCAATATTCAAGGAGCTGAGCTCAATTATCCCGCCATAGAAAAATAGGCCTACGTGGTCTATAAAGCAGTAAAACATTTTAGGTCCTACATTCTCAAGAATCACACTAAGGTGATTGTACTACACCCTGTGGTCCGATCCTTGTTTACCCAACAAGAAATGGGGGAAATAAGGGGTAACTGGATGGAAGTAGTCCAGGAATTCGATCTAGATATAAAACCTTCCAAGCTAGTAAGAGGACAAGGTTTGTGTAAGATCGCAGTCGAAGCGCAGGATCAAGCAAATGAAGATCCCTGGTGGGAAAACTAAATGACACTATGGTGCAACAAAGTAGCGTACATATTCCCAGGACAAGACTCTTGGTACAATGATTTAGCTTATATTTAACATCAAGGAGCTTGTCCCAAGAACCTCAACCCTAGGGAAAGGAGAGCCCTGAGATTGAAATCTGCACAGTATCACTTTATAAATTCAGTGCTCTTCCAGATCAATTATGATGGGGTACTATTGAGATGTCTGGAACGAAAAGACGCTGACAAGGTGCTGAAGGAAATCCATGACAACCCCGCCGAAGGACACTTTGCAGGGAACACTACCTCCCATAAGATTCTGAGAGCCGACTATTACTAGCCCACCTTGTTTAAATATGCTCATGCTCACACTAGGAACTATAAGACTTGTTAAATAAGTGTCGGAAAGAAGAAACGGGCGGCAATCCCGCTTCAGCCCGTGACTGTCTCCAAGCCTTTTGAGCAGTGGGGGTTGGATATCATAGGAGAAATTACTCCTAATTCTTCAAAACTCCACAAGTACATTCTTGCTGCTACTGACTATATCACGATATGGGTAGAGGCCATTGCTCTGACTCATGTAAACGAGAAGGTAGTAATCCAATTTATATAACAACAATTGATCACAAAGTTTGGTGTCCCCTCTGTTCTGGTCTTTGATAATGCAACTTACTTTTCTTCTACCATGTTAACAGAGTTTGCTATGAACAAAGGGATCATGATAAAGTACTCTACAAATTACTACCCTCAGGGAAACGGTGTGGCAGAGTCAACTAATAAGAACCTGGTAATAATTTTGAAGAAGATGGTTACAGATAACCAAATAAATTGGCACAACCAACTCCATAACGCTCTATGGGCCGATAGAGTCATGCCCAAGGAAGCTGTAGGGAATTCCCCATACTTTCTGGTCTACGGATAGGAAGTAATCCTCCCAAACAGGCTTTATCTACCATCTCTCCAATTGGCCCAAGATTCCAATGAGGAACCCTCGTCGGCCATGCAACAAAGGATCGAAACTGTGCTCGTCCTGGAAGAACAAAGAGAAAAGGCTAGGTCAAAATTCCTAGCTCATCAACAAATAGTAAAATGATGGTTTGATAAGCATAAGGCTAAATAAAAGAACTTTGAGGTAGGAGACTTAAGCTGAAGTGGGACAAAGCAAACGAACCAAAGGGAAAACATTCTAAGTTTCAAAACCTATGGCTTGGACCTTTCCAAGTGAATGAGAAAATCGGGGCAGGTACCTATCGATTGCAGAATCTGAGAGGGGAATCTGATGCCCTCCCAGTGAATGGTCAAGCCCTAAAACGATACTTTCATTAAAAAAAAACAAAAAAACAAAAAATTGTAATATATATAGGTATGAATAAATGTGTGCCTGTTATGAACTAGAGATTTTTCATTTGCCCAGTGAATTTCCATTTGTTGAGCACTCAACACACCCTAAAAAATATATATGACTTTTCCTCTTTTTGGGTACCACTCAATCTCTTGCATCGACTGTCTTCACTTCAATTATGAAACTGATACCTTCGATTATCTTATACGTTTCCTGATTGAATTAATTAAAGTTTATTTGAACTTGTAATGAAGAGTCATCTTAACCATAAAGAGGACTTGACAACCACTCAAGGAATCGATGACCTAGAAGTTTCCCCAATGTGCTTCAAAGGTTCAGCATCGGTAAAAGTTGTAAGGTGGAGAAAGTCGTTTGGAACGACAAAGTAGCCGAGGACTGACCTTCATCGACGTCAATCGATGAGAGTGTTTCTTTCCTATGAAAACCCCATGAAGGATTTCGCCGAATATCGATCCATTCAGTTTCGACAGAAAAATGTAATAGAAAACACCGCGCAGAGGTAAGGAGTAAACATCGCTGACCACTGACGCCCGAAACAATTTTCAACGATAAAGGATAATAAAGTGAAGGCCCACTGAGGAGTTGCCTACTCATTTTTTCCCTGATTACCAACCCTGATATCATCAACGTCGGAGGTTCTATCAAGAGAATATCAATATAAGCATGCACTCAGATAGTAGCCGATCCCCGATCCCTATGCCGGGGTGATGTGACACTACGAAATGTTTTACCTCCGTATGTTTCAGATACACCACATTCAAAGATGGTAGTTAATTCATAGATCATGCATTAGTTACTAATTCATGCATGAATCAAAAGGATTTGTTAAACCCACCGATATAATGCATCTTCTTCCGCGCCTCCGCCACCAACCAGTTCTGGTTTATCTACAGAGATTCGAGGGTAATTTATTTTGAATTTACATTTATTACTCGTATTAACTGATTGATATGACTGGTATTACCTCTCAAGTTATATCCTATTTGATTCATTGTGCACAGTCCCATTCTGCACAACAAGGAATTCAGAACAAACAGAAGAGTGAAGCCAACAACTCGGAAGAAACGCCCAAAGTTCAGTGAGTATTAAGCAATTATCTTAGCAAGCACTACATGTATGTATCCGTTAATGGTTTTCATACATTCCATTGTTATATGTGCACACCCAATGCTACTCTGTACACATGTTCAAAAGGAATTTTAAAGTGCAGGTACAATGCCTCCGAAAAATCCTTCCACCAAGCTGCAAGAATCAGAAGTAGGAGAAGGCTCCTCCCCAGTAGTTGCGAGACAATTAGAATTCACTCCCAAGCTAGTGTCCGTCATTAAGACAATCACCAAGGAGCCCTTTGTCCAACCCCCAACTTTCAGAGACACAGAGGCAATTATTGGAGACAAGATGGCCTTTCCCTCATTGGGAAGAAGTTTTCAAGAAAATCAAGAAAGAAGAACTCCTTGAATATACCCCGCATAGCGATCCTGATACAAGGAAGTTTGACGATGAGGTCCTCCCCAACATTCGCAATGCTTATCTACACATGGTGTCAAGCCGGTCTCTGGTATTTCCTTTCATTGAGCTCATGAAGTGGATCATTGACCACGCTGACACCCAAAAATGTTTGATTAATGATGATAACGATGAATGCGTCAGGTTCTTCCTACCATCAGAGGTTTAGAGTTATTATAAGCTCAAATATTCCGAGCTAAAACTTAGCACTGATTTCGTCCTGAGTTTCTATGCATCATAGGATACCAGCAAAATCATGGCGTCTTGGTGGAGAGAAGACACAAATTAACGAACTAGACTGCTGGCTAGTACCCAACAACCAATCTCAGGGAATCATACATATATCTCATGGCTCTACTCTGTAGGTTAAATGGGGAGAAAGACTGCTCCTGATTTTCAGAGGCTTGGATGCCTATGGCTTTTACAGTCGCCATTTCAGGCACAGGCTTCAATTGGGGTACCATCATCTCCAAAAGTTGAGCACATGCATAAGGCATGCTCAGGTGATGAAGGAGGGAGATACCCCCGCCTTTTACATGGCCTCGTATCTATTGGACGTCATTTGCGCCAAGAACACTTTCACTGGGATGAACTTGAATTGGCACTCTTCGGACCTCGCGGTCCATGTATACTTCAACATCCTATGGGAAAATAACTACATGAAATCCTATGTTGTTATCTGTGATCAATTTATTGCACACATTTACTTCTTTCTCTTCAAGAAAGAAGTCCCTAGATTGTCAGATAAAGCAAAGAAGGTTATAGCCAAAATTGGCCATTGGTATTTAGGTGAACGAGAAACCTACATCAGGGTTTTCGGGGCCACAGGGGCACCCCACTTATTACCCATTTATGTTCTCGACCGGCTAGTGTTAGGGGAAATTTGATATCAAACCATCCTGCAAGGATATAATGAAATTTTAATAAAAGACAAGAAGTGGGCTTTCATACCATATGGGTTTCATATCGGCTTCTACATGGTCAAAGATACCACACATTCTAAACAACTTGGGCTAGGTCAATTGGAATTTTGATTCCAAACTGGCCGATTTCACAAATACAATCCCAAGGGTTTGGTTCTACAACATGCGTCACAGGTATCATCCTGTTGACCCTATGCCCATGACCAGTTCGAGAATGATATTTTTACTGAGAACGCTCAAGACTAGAATGTGGTGGCGTCTAAGAAAGCTGATCCTTGAGGAACCGGGTTTGGAGCTATGAGCTACGAAGAACATGCAACTTTTTTGGAACAGATAGTTCAAGAGATCGGTAGGACCCATCTAGGAGCTGCAGTATCTGAATCTAGTGAAGAAATAGGCGATCCCCAGGAAGACATCGAGGTGACGAAAGTTTACCCTGGATCCTCGGTACCAATTAGGGATTCCCCTGAAGATCATGCTGCACAGAAAAGGGGTACGCTGTTACATCAACGAACCGAGCTACTGATGAAACATATGCGAGATGACTCGTATATTTTCATAAGTCATGCAGTTTCAACTACTGTCCAAAGTGTCTCGACAGATTCGAACGATCCTTGGTCCACAGTCCCCGATAATGCCCATGGGTTAGGCAACCCTGAACCCGCAACATCGTTGATCGATCCTTCAGAAGAAGGTACAACTCAATTAGAGACAGGCCGAGTCTCGATAGAAACACAAGCACCCAATCCCTTGAGCACTCTTATACATATTTATAGCGACGATGAGAGTCCGGAACTTGCTCACACCACCCCGGTGCGAGTCCAAGAGGAAAAAGGTCCCAAGAAAACCGCTTCCCCTGAACCTGAAGTCCAAGACAAGCAGGTCTTACAAAAGGAAATAGGGTCCAAAGGTGGCCTTGACACAAGAGAGTCCGACAAATAGGAAGTAGAAGCGTGTCCGAGTGATGAATCTACACAAAAGGAAATTTGTAGTTCTATGCCCGATGAGCAAGTAAGAAATGAGTCTGTACCCGATGCCTCCATCATGCCCAATATTCAATTCCCCGACTGACAAGTAGAGGCCGGATCTACAAAATAGAGCGAAGAAGTTCGAGAGAACACTCTTGAGCAAATATACACCGTGGGTTGCCTGAGAAACAACCTCACTGGGGAGATCAACAGATACCAAAATCGATAGATGAAGTAGCAGGCATCTATGCAATCTCCTATGATCAAAAGAGGAAGGCCATCGTTCAAAGGACCGTGAAAAAGTGAAGGATCACTTTGGATCAATCCATCATGGTTACCACAGAGGAGAAATTAATCAACACTGCATACGCTCGCACATCCGAACTAATCGACGTAGGAAAATCCCTCTCAAATTCCGCTTAGGATAGAGCCAGAAGAGATGAAAAGGAACTAGCCGACACCCTAAAAGAGCTCGAACACCTATGCCATCTTGTCAAATACTATAAAGGAGATACACATACCACTGTGTATCTAAAGGTTGAGTTCAAGAAGGAAAGACACCTGTTAATTGAGAACATAATCGAGTTCTAGGAGGATACTCTCATGGCACTCGGGACGTGCAAATAAATGGAGAGGTGGCACGAAAAGGCACAACAAGCGGTAGAGAGACTCAAATACATTGAGGCAGTCCAACATGGTCGAGAAAAGGAAAATCACGGCATTCGGCTGGTTGGCAAAAGTTGTGTCAATCGCATGAAGAAATATGTCGAATACTGGGCGAAGATGACTCGGGACGCACACCGAGAAATCCAGGAGCAATGGGCCAAGTGCCAGAAACACTGGGGTAAAATTAATAAAGTGATGAAAGATGTCGGTCTCCTCAAATTTAGCACCCCCAATGAATTTACTCACTTGAGCGATGTATTGAAGATGCACTCCATACAAGACTCGCTTTGGGCCGAAGAATGTCCAAAGATAGCAGATGCGAAGCCAGGACAAGTGAAACAATTCATGGAACACCCGATCAGAGCTCGAACCATGTTGCATCTACTAAACGCCAGTTTGGTAAAGTATCGAATGCATGCAGTAGATATTAGAGGAGTATATGCAACCCCAATGGAACAACATAGGTACCCATGGGCTGAAACCCGTGAAGATCTATTTATCAGCTGGTCTGAATATGAAGAAAGTCATTTGTTTCAAGAAATATCCCAGATGAACTATTAAAGAAACCGTTGGATGACCGTGCCACGTGAGGATTTTTTGTTGGTTCAAACTGTATTTAGCCATTAATTTTAGTTGAATTTTATATTATAAATAGAGACATCGACTGGTTAGTCAAGGGTCGATGGTTACTGTAAGAACTATTTCTTTTTGGTTGTTGATAATTATTTTGAGACTGCTATGAATTGAGAAGTCCTTCTGGACCAAAGACAAGCTATTTTCATCAGATGTATGTGATTGGAGTTGGAGAAGAATTACTTCCTATCCTGTTCCATGAATGATGCAATAAATGAGTAAGAGCAATTAATTCTTTTGTCAAGTTATCTGGTGCAATGTTTTGATGTTCTTTGCTTAATTATGAAGATAAATCGTTGTGTTGTTATGTGATGAATGTTACGGTAGATGAATTATTTTGCTTACCGTGATCTTGATTACATATGTGTTTTCTTTCTGTAAATTAGTTTTCTCAGATAGTAATTCGATGTTCATTTGGTTAATGTATTAGTACTAGGCCCTTTGTCATAGAATCACTACCTGCATGTTTGAGCAACAGGTTATCCCAAGCTCAGCCTCTTCCTAGTAGTTGAAACTCAATCATGTTACTTGTCAAGTTGGCTTATGCTGGCTTGCATCTCTCAAACTAGTCCCAGTCAAGAGAAAATACAGAAAATAACAGTCCTACCTAAAGGGAGAGACTTCACAAGAAAACACAAAGCCCATAGATAAATTGGCCAGATCACAAGATCTGGAGAACCATTCCATATCAAACGCTATAGAGTCTAATTGGGCCTCGGTGGTGGGTTTTCTTCTTGCTGTTGAATCAAGGGATTTAAGACCCATCAACACCTTGTGGGAGGCATTCCTGGTAGGAATGGATTCTATCCACTTGGTAATGTAATAAGTAGCAGTCAAAATTCACCTATACTGACCACTTGAAGTTGGATGGATTTCCCCAATAAGTCAATACCCCACTATTGAAAAGGTCCAGAAGCCACCATAGGCTTCAAAGGAAAAGATTTGAGCTTCTTCTTTCTAGAATTTTTTTGGCATTTGACACAAGCCCTAATCTTTGCACAAACATTAGTAAAAAGTCTAGGCCAGAAATACCCAACTTTGAGGATCTTATAGGCTGTGGTTCTCCAAAAATGATGACCCCCACACAAGCTATCATGAAATTCATTCATGGCCCTTTGAGCTTCCCGTGGATCTAAACATATCAAAATAGCTCCTAGAGGATCTTTCCAATACAATATATGACCAATGAGACAATATCTGATTGTTTTAAGATTAAAATATCTCACCTTGTTCTTGTCCAAACCATAAAGAGGCTGCAACTTCTGCAGAAAATATGTGATGTCTTTATACCAAGTGCATTCTGCCAAATTTGGGCTGGCATGAGAGCTTTTATCAACAAACTCAACTTGCTGATTTTCTAAGTTTATGTTCATGAAATTAACCCCTAAAGATTTGCAATTTGATTCTGCAACAACTTGGCTAAACCTTGGCCTTTCACTAGTTTTGTGGGCTTCATTTCAAGGTCAAATTCCAGAAATTTGGCAATCCATTTGCTCCTCTTCCCATGTATGTCAGGTTGGATAAGTATCTCTTTCACTGAGGCTGAAGGGACTGTTAGGATATTTAGACATTTAGGAGTTAGTTAAGATCTACTTGGTCTAATATGTCATTAGGTAAAAGTGTGTTTCTTTAGTATGCATTAATATGCATTTGTAGTTAGGCAATCCGACGGTCATGATATGTTCCCGACATAGAGTGATCCGACGGTTCATACTCTCCTCAATCTTAACGACCATTGATCCGTGGCTTAACACCCGA
>JZKD02S1678817.1:555270-594915 GCA_000966675.3 Picea glauca
ATAAACTGCTCCAAGTGGCCGCGTTGGCTGGGGCCGTGGATGTTTCCCCGTAGGGGTTTTACCACGTGAAAACATCGGTGTGTTGATGTTTGATCTGGTTATGTGAGTGGTTACTAAAGGTGTTCATCCTCTGTTGGAATACCTGTGTTGTCGAACAAGGACATATGCAACAATCTTTGAATACATAACATATACTCTGAAAGCCTTTAGGGTTTTGACCAAAGCATAAGCCTGCTTTTCCATGATATCATATCTCATTTCTTCATCCCTTAATTCTCTTATGAAAAAAGAAATAGGCTGCTCTAACCCCTCGGTATTTTTCTGTAGCAAAACATCAGCCAATGTGTCAAATGAGGCAAAGGAAAATATCAGAAACTCCTTGGAATAGTCAAGGTTGATGAGCACAGGTGCTTCAGTCAAGGCCTTTTTGATCTGATCAAAAGATTCTTGAGCCTCAGTAGTCCATTTCACATCATTTCCTTTCCTAAGCATGGCTGTAATGTACTTCACTAATTCAACAATGTTAGAGATGAACCTTCTTAGAAAATTTATTTTTCCCAAGAAAGACTGAACTTGTTTCTTGGATGTAGGAAAAGGCAAGGGTTGAATGGCCTCTACTCTGCTTGGATCAATTCTTACCCCTTCTGCTGACACAATGTGTCCCAATAACTTACCCTCCTTCATAGAAAACAAGGACTTCTTAGGATTGAGAAAGAGACCAAACTTTCTGCACTTCAGAAAAACCTTTTTCAAATGATGATAATGCTCTTTATCAGATTTTGATAACACTGTAATTTCATCTAGATAGATGACTACAAACTTGTCCTTCTCCCCAATGAAGGCAATGTCCATTGCTCACTGAAAGGTCTCTCATGTGTTCATCAATCCAAAGGGCATTTTAGCATACATGAATGTGCCCCAAGGAGTAGTAAAGATTGTCTTCTCTCTATCTTCAGGAAAGACAGAGATCTGATTGTAGCCAGAAAATCCATCAATCATGGACATCCTAGATGAACCAGTGACTCTTTGCAAAATGTGCTCCATCTTTGGCAAGGGGTAATTATCTTTCTTGGAGTTTCTATTCAAATTCCTGAAATCACCACATAGTCTAATTTCCCCATTTTTCTTCCTCACATGGACCGAGTTAGCCACCCACTCGAAGTATCTCAAAGGAATGATGATTTTGGAATCGAACAACTTCTTCACTTCTTTTTCCATAATAGGCAACAACATGGGATTTATCTGTCTGAGTTTTTTCCTAAAAGGCTTGGTCTCCTATTTGAAAGGGATCTTATGCTCAATGATGTTTGTGTCATATGTTCTTAAATCTTCATATTTCCAGGAAAACACATCAACAAACTCCTTTAAAAGATTAAAATACTCAGTCCTTTGTTCCTTTGACAAGTTGCTAGACAACTTAACATACTTTGGATCCTCGTCTGTACCTAAATTGCATCCAATCACCTCAGTATTTTCAGTCGAACCTTTAACCTTTACAAAAACATCATTTCCATCAAACAATCTCTCCAATGGGACTAGTCCTTTAGGAATATGGTTACTGGGAAACTGAACAATATGATGGTCAACAATTTTATTCAGAAAAATATCAGCAAGAGGGATTTTTTTCAGTATCATGATCTTGATCAATATGTAAGGAAAAAAACTCATCCACAATCTCAGGAAATATTTTTATCTCAAGATCATCCTCAAAAACCTTCCAATGTTTGACATTGTTAGGTACATAGGGTTTATACTTCACTTGCACATCATATTTGAGTTTAGGGGGCAAAGGAACTATGAAATTACTTGCTGAAACAACCAAGGAGTCTGCCATAGTGTTCTCCTCTCTTGGAATAAATGATATATTAAAAGCTAAGAATAAACTATCAACAAGATCCTAAACTTCATTTGTGTAAGTCCTTAATCTCAGGTGTTTATCTTGATACAAATTTTTAACTTGATGAACAATTAATTCAACATCTCCAAACACCGCCAACTCTTCAATCCTCATGTCTCTAGTAGCCCTCAAACCCAAAACAAGAGCCTCATATTCTATGGCATTGTTTGTAGTTTCGAATTCAAGCTTGTAGGACAAATATATGATCTCTTTGGTAGGATAAATAAAGACTATCATAACACCAACACCCTCCTTAGAGGAGGCCCCATCAAAAAACATCTTCCAAACAAAGGTATTAGAAGGAGGATCTTCACAAGAGGTGATGGACTGTTTTCTGATTTCAATATGTGGTTGAGGAGCATCAATGAGCTATAATATACTGGATTCTAAATCAATATCAAGTGCACAAATAGGGTGGTTTATAGGATTTGCCTCATCATTGATGATGTAGGCTAATTGTGCCTCCCTATAAAGCCTTCTATGTTCTCCCCCAAATATAGGAATGGTGGCATATGAAAGGTCCATCTGCAAAATCCCCCCTAGTATTTTCATCCAAGATCTTGACAAGAGCATCCCAAACTTAGAGGGGACATCAACCACCACAATATCCATGACCACACTTTTCATTGGCAATTGGAACAGGGTAACAAATAGGTCTTTAATAACCCCAAGACACTTCACCTTCCTGGAATCAAATGTGTATAGGTCATGGTAGGTTTTTGTAATTTCCAACCCAAGCTCATCCATGACAGTTTTAGGCATGAGGTTATGAGATGCCCATGAGTCCATCAAGCAATTGTGCAACACTTTATCATGAGTGTTTAATGATGTGTAGAAAGGGGGGGAAGAGTCATCTCTATCCTCTACCAAAGGTCCGAGGATGACAACTAGTTTTTCATCTTGAAGGTTGACTGAATCTATGGAATTAGAGGAAGGCTCGGGCTGCAACATTTTAGAAAGATATATTTTGAATTCCTCATTCTTAATCAACTCCCAAAAAGGTACAGGGATTTAATTTTTTGAATCTCACTCTCAAAGCTAAAAGAGGATGAAGATTTTATAATCTCCTTAACTTCTGGGGTAGGGCTCTTAGCCAATGCCTGGGGGTTTTGTGCATATTTTTCTTTGTTGCTAGCTGCCACAACCTTAGTAAAATTTTCTGTTTTAGTGGGATGATCATAAGTGTCAGTCTTCCCATCTTTCCTTTTTGACCTTAGGTTGTATTTACTTGGGTTGCTATCTGTTTTTTCCCCTTTACTCAATTCAATTAAATGACTATCCATGAGAGAATCTTCATATGCAGATTGAGTTAAATGAGGATACAAAGAGGTGTCACCAAGACAATGGATTTCAGGATCAATTTCTTCATCCTCTCCTTCTTCATCAACAACAAGGTTGTTTTGGAGAGGGGCTTGGACTTTTTGATCATCCCTATCCCTATTTCTTTGATCTCTTTGGAGGACCCGAAGGTCATTATTTGGTCCTCTGAAATTACCTCTATTATCAACATTTTGCGTGTTCCTATAGTTCTGTTTTCCTTCAAGTTTCAACTTCTCCATTTCAGCAGAAAGTGATTTTACCAATTTTGTAAGTTCATCAACTTGAGGGTGGACAACAAGGGATTCTTAGGTTGAAGCTTTCACCCTACCTTTCCTTCTGTCTCTATCAGATTTTCCCCTAAGTTTGTTAGCTGCCAATATGTTAGATTCTACTTCCAAAGCTGCATCTTGCATATGAGCTAGAGAGGTAGATCTTCATTCTCTCAACAGGAGGCAAAACTCAGGGTCAAAAGCACTGGCATAGGTAATCCTGGCATAGGTTTATGTAGGCTTTATTTCAGTATCATTAGTCTTTGTAGTATCCTGCTGGTTAGAAGATTTCTTGGATTTACTCTTGTTCTTCTTCTTACCTTTAGGTTTTTGAGATTAAGTGGATTGGATTGCATTCACGTCAAAGGTTTGAACAAGAGCAGAAGTAGTTTTGGTGTTTGAAACGAAACCTTGTTCTAGATAAGGTATCGTTGGATCAGTCAACAAATGAGGAGCATGAGGGATTAGATCGTAAAGTATGTTGGAAATGGAATATACCAAGTCCAAATATTGAGCACGACTGATAGATTTCTCCTTAGTAAAAACACCTCCCATAGCAACATCTCTGGTGATGGGTGTCAAGAGCGACTTTGTAAACTAATATGCAAGGATTTGGTATGGAATTGGAGCTTTAATCAATCAACCATATCTATCGCCTCCACTCATGAATATGATCAGATATGTGGGTGGAAGATGATTTCTAGAGTGAGGTCAAAATATCTGTACCGGTCTCATACCATATATGCAACTGGAAATGATTAAGGAAATCCATGACAAGAGAATTAAAGGCAAAAAATGAGTTACGTGGCAACTCAATATACCATTTGGTTTCAACACCCGTAAGTGTTCTCTGAAAAATCCTCAGACGAATGGAGTCATCCATTAAAGAGTTTGAAGAACACCATAAATGGAAATTCATAACATGATTGTTAGGATCTTCCCCAGGTTTTCCGTCTAATTTCAGGATGTCAGACGGTAATTTGGTAGGGATGGTAGGCCAAAATGGGGCATGCTGTATGTGATCGTTTTTCAAATGCGAAAGATCTGATAGATCTATCATAGAAAAAAATGGAAGTTGTCGGTTATCACGTGGATATTGGTGGTAACCATGTGGCATGGGAACACTAGTAGGACTATATATAGGTTACGATAAGATGAAAAAACTAGATGGTCCTTCCATGTATTGTGGTTGACCTAAAGGTCCCCCTGTGTACGGTGATTACCCAGGTTGTCCACCCATGTAAGTTGGTTGTCCTGATTTTCCACCCATGTATGGTGGATTTCCTAGTTGTCCACCCAAGTGCTGTGATTGAACATATGGACCTCCTACATACTGAGATTAACTTGATGGGCCCCCCATGTATTGCGGTTCTCCCGATGGACCTACCATATAATGTGTTTGAGGGTGATATTATGTTGGAATCATGGGAGTTATGGATTGATAGGGAAAAGTTCCTTGTTGAGGAATTCCCACTGAATTGGGTTGATCCCACAAAGGATTAACAACTCCTCGATATGAATTTCTAGGATACAGGCCAGTGGAAGTAGGGATAAGAGGACTTGCAAGAGAAAATTTCCCCCATGCTTGTTGATTGTTGGAGCATGAAAGTTTGGGGTTCAGTGCAGTAAACAAGGCTAAGAGCTAAGGAATGGACCAAAGGTAGCAACACGCACTAGGAAAGAAGGGAAAGTAGTGTGATAGAGGAAAAATGAAGCAGCATGCCAGAAATTAAAGAAGATAAATGCAGAGTAAAGAAGGGAACAATTGGGTCGAAGACCAACTGCGCATAAGGAAGTTAGAAAGTGGACAAGTTGAGTCCACTTAGAATTAGGGTTTTGAGTCACGATGTAAGGGATTTTACCCACATTTTGTAGTATAAATAGAGGATGTATGAGGTATCTAAGGGGAATATATGATATCTCTATCTTGAGTTTTGATGAGTTTGAGTTCAATTTTGATTAAGTTTTGGGTCACAGTACTAGTTTTGAGGGTTGTGGATCTTAGATGGAGTCATTTGTGGAAGGTATGGATTGTATCTAAGGGTTAGGTAGCAAGCTATGGAGCTTGGTGCAATGTTGGTTAGCCTCACCATTATTAAACCTACGATGTAGTGAGTGCAATGCCATATTTTGATGAATACTAATAAATAAGTAGAAGATTTTTGTGGACGCGGCCTAGTGGGGTGAAGCATGGTAAAATAATGTGTTGTGATGTGTTTTGTATTTTGTTGTTTCTAAAATTATGAATAAATGATGAATGGATAGAATAGTTTCTTGTAGCGCATAGTACTGATAATGCAAAATTAAAGAACTGTTAGATCCAGATCAATGGTATAATAATATGCATGCTAAAGAAGTACAAAATCCCTAATCCCTTCCATGACTGCATACATATGCATCCTGCAGTCACCCATAAGTAATCTCAGGTGAGATTGCGTTGTACACTCTGGGGACAATGTTTCCTTCTGGTTTACCAGAGGGGTCGATGGTTTGTAGGGTTTTATTAGAGAACTAAGGTAGAACCAGGGTCATACCATACATCCAACAAATGGTTTTGTTTCCATATGGAACATAGAAGAACAGTCAGGAAGGGGTTTGATGAAGAGAATGAAGTCGTAAAAGGGGATGTTTAGGCCATGAAATCCTATGAAGCAAGAGATTGAAATATGGTTGGAGACAAAGAAACTAGAGTTTTCGTAGAAAGATAACAAAAGTTCCAAGTATACACCGCGCCAATATCTACAGAGGTATGTGTTTACTGATTTTCATGAGGCATATTTCTATTATTTTCCAGAATTATTACATGAGTGGTTGTTGAGGTTGAAGGATAATCACTCGACTAATTGGATAAGGCCAATAGAGTGGACTACTGAGAACATTGCATGATTGGAAAGGGTTAATAATAAATTCACGTGCGTATTAGATTTCTGGTTAGACAATATTATTGCAGACATTATTACCGAGTTTGCAGTAGATACAATGAACTCATATACTACTGCAGAGAAGGATTTCTTGAAGGGACCTAGAGGGAGTTACATCAGGTCACTTTACAGATCAATCAATATCTTATTGCATGGTAAAGGCATGATGACCATGGAATCATACAACTAGATCACTTTTCACACATGGGGGAAATGGGGGAAGCACTAAGGAAGATCTGAGATATGGAGAAGGCTTTGGAGAGAGTCCAGAAGAAGGAAACAATGGACCCCATCATGATGGATGAGGAACAGATCAGGGAAATAATAAGGAAATCATGAGTGACACACATCAGATGACCCTAACTGTATAATATCAATAGTAAGAAGAGGGAAGTAGCTGAGTGAGAGGGATTGGACATTGATGAGGAAGAGGTAGTGGATCTCCATGCAATGGGGCAGATTGAGGAAATATTATGCGCCACATATTAGAGGAAAACCAAAGGTAAAGGGTCTGACACATAAGACATATCTCCATTCCAGATCCAAATTAGTGTGGAACCCACAACCCCATGTGCGACTAAGACATATTAAGAAGAAAAATCAATTAACCAACAAGTGATTAGTGGTAGAAGGATTTTTACAAGACGGGGGTCCAGTGGAAATTTAGGTAGAATCAAAAGTTCAACAAGAAGTAGTCAAGTATCTACACCAGAAAGAGGTGGTAGTACATCAAAATTCACAATGGAAGGACAAGATCCAACTATTAGGTTACCTGAGTTCCATGGAGAAGGGTCGGAGGACCCAAAAAAGAACTTGTTTATCTGTGAAAATATTTGGGTAGCAAAGAAGATTACATATGAAGATATAAAGGTTGCACAATTGGAAATCACATTCAGAGACTGCGCATTGGATTGGTATATGGATCTCACAGTAACTAATCCAACATGAATGCCTACAACTATAGTATAAGTGAAGATGCAATTAATAAATTAATTTCATAAACCAAGTTCAAAGGATTAGTTCATGAATGAGATGATAGAGATTAAGTAGAATCCATGAGAATCAATCTGGGAGGTTGAGTAGAAGTTCAATAGATTAAAAGGTAAGTTGAATTTCCCTATTACTAAAATGCAACATAGAAATTTATTTGTTAACTCTTTATTGCCACACTTGAAGTATCCTTTGAGGCAACAAAAATTCCAGAGTTAGGCTGAGGCTCTGTAGGCAGCCTTGCAATTAGAAGAAAAAAAGTATAAGCATACATAACCAACTGTATAAGAGATGAGAGAAGATATGAATAACCTTACATTTCAGTTGAATTAGATTAAAGGTAAGGAGAAAAGAGAATATGTCTGGTGTACACTATGTAAGATAGAAGGTCAACATAAGAATGAGTGTCCATTATTTGCGTAGCATATAGGAGACGATAGGCCAAATACTTTATCTTTAGGAGGATCATGGTGTGAGATATGCAAAGCACATGGGCATGATCCTTATCATTGTCCCATGATGAAAAAGTATCAGATAATACCGAAGAATACATTTTATAATTTTTGCAAGTTAGTTGGACATGAAGACAAGGACTGTAGAACCTTGGAGATAATGAAGGAGAGGACATCAGATGCATATTGGGTGCAGGCTAAATTAATGAAAACACAACCTGCGCAGTAGCCATAATACAATACCGTGCAACAGTTTCAAGAAAAATCGTAGTTCAATAACACACAACAATTTGTAACACCACCGCAGTATAACAATTCGACAGTGTGCAACACCACCATAGTAAAATAATGCGTAGACATAGTATAACCAGACACCTTAGTATAATACACCATGTTGAGATAATCAAGGAAACATAGGAGCCTTCACAAGAGGAGGTTGTGGATGAAGTGGTTTTGGAAGGGGAAGAGGACCAATAGTGTGTCATAACTGTCAGAAACCTAAACACTATGCAAGATATTGTACACAACCACTCGCGACATGTATGCATTGTCATGCATTAGACCATGAGACAAAAGACTGCCCGACACTGTTGACAAATATATAGGACAAGAGGAACCGAAATAATTAGAATGCACAATAGATTGGTGTGGAAAATAGAGAATATGGAAAGAAAATCCATATAGTTACTAGAGGTGGAGTTAATACATGAGCAGATGCAACAAATAAGGATCAAGATCAATACCAGTGGTTCAGGAAGAATACAATGTGTTAGTCTCTAATTTTTTCTTTTGCTTTTGTGAGAAACCTTAATCCCAAACCCTTCCTACCTACACTTCATTATTTGCTTCCAGTTGATTTGATCTTTGTTTTTAGTGTCTTATGGTTTCAATTTCAGTTTTTGAATAATTTATTTAAGTTTGGAGTTGTAAGACATGGTTTTAAATGATGTGTCACTTTATATGTCTGTTTGAACTTTACAAATTCAAATTATGCTAAGTCATTAATAGTGCTACAGGAATAGCCTTATTCCTGTAGCACAAAGATAATCATGCCTTGATATGCGCCCATCACCTAGATTTCGTTATGATGACACAGATCGTGGTTTGAGAGTTCGCATGTGTCCCACAATAGCTTGGAATCATTTAGTGATTCAAACCGTTTCATAATCAGATTTCTCTGTACCCGCGAAGGACTCATTTCAAATCGCGTAATTCTCAACAATCATTATATTGAACCTGTCATTCTATGTCTGATTTTGCTGAATTTTAGGCACAGGTATTTTCTCAAAAGAACGTTATATACTAACAGATTGCAGGTGGAAAATTTGGAACCCGAATCGTGCTAGTTATAGCATTGTGTTTTGATGGTGCCTAAGAGGAGCAGTCATGTAGTCATATTAGAACCCGAGGGTGATGAACTCCTCGAAGATTATCCTTAGATGGCTCAAAGGTTTAGAGATGCCGGGTGGTTTGAATTCCTTACCACTTTTCAAGGTTACGATGAGTAGATCTCCATCAAGTTTGCATTGAACTTTGATGGTCATGAGGTGGAGATCAGGAAGATGCTAATGCTAGTGACAGAACAGACAATTGCTAAAGCTTGTACATTGGTGGTTGGAGGAGACAGATGGTGGAAGAAAGAGCATGTGGTTACAAAGTTTGTCATTCAATTCCCACTTCCAGATAAGAAAAATCCGAATTGAAGAAGGGGAGTTCCTCACAGCTGGATTAGACCTGAATGGCACACTGCTCTGATCGTTATCCATAGGTATATCACCTATGAAGGTAGATTTTCACTAGTCTATATCTACCACATTAGGATATTCATGCATTTAAATGGCGATTACCCTTAAATCTGCCTTATTTTCTACTCAAAAGATTGACAAAGATGTCAAAGAGAGTGCAGTCACTCTCCACCAATGCAAATAGCAGTCTATTTCATCAAGTCTTAATTAAGACTTTAGTTATGTCTTCTTTGAGAGAATTACAGAAGCCCTGGAGCTGGCTCATGTAATCTTTAAACCCTAACACACAGTCCAACAAACAGAAGAAAGGCAAAAGAAAAAATACTGTTACACAGAAGAAAAATATTTCAATTGATGAAACCCCTATTAAAGAGGAAATGCTTGATATTAGGGTGACGAGGAATAGCAGAGGTAAAAGATATAAGTCGGATCTAGAAATCGAAATGTTTTCTGAAGAAGATGTTAAAGGGGAAGATGATTCAGATGAAGATTTTAATACTCAAACTACAGTCAAGCATGAATCACTATCAACCAGGAAAAGGGGTGCTGCAGTCAAAAGGACAAAGGTTAAAGGTGTGTCTGCATTTCAAAACCCTAGAAGGAATTCTACTAGGGTTACCAACAAGTACAGATTGAAGTCAAAATCCATGTTTAATCCATCAATCAAGGAAGAAAACGTCATAGTTATAGAAGATGACTCTGAAAATGCTGAAGCACGTACTAGGAAAAGGGAAAAAATAACTTCATTGCTTAAGAAACCAGTAAACAAAGGTAAACAAATGTTTTCATCATCTACAGGACCTGTAATGAGAGCTACAACCATATTAGCAAAAGATAAAGAAATTGATAAAGGTATCAATGATATTCCCGAGAATAAACAAGATTACCTTGTAGACTCAGATCACATATCAGATGTGTCTGAAGCTATACATTCAACAAGTTCTGATGAAGAACATATCTCAGGATTGGTTTCTAAATACCAAGTTAAAGCGAAAGAACTCAAAGTTACCTTAAATATGAATGATCCTGCACCTTTTGAAGAGTGCTCAGGATTCAGGGTTAAAATCAAAACTGATAAAGAAAGGATCAAGGAATTCCAGAAAACAGTGAGACAGTTAAATAAAGAAAAGGCACAAATAGAACAATGGAATGCTCGTCAGCAAGAAAGGATTCAAGGATTAAAAAAGAAGAAAAAAGAGCAAAGGGCATTGCTCAAAGAACTTAGAGAAATAAACTTCAGACTCTATTGGCACAATGTCGTGCTTACCACAAAGCTCAAACAGAAAAATGCTAAAGCTACTGCTGTGATTATTTCCTAAAGGTTTCATGAAGATTGCTACAGTCATAATTTTAATGTTTTCTAGGAAATATGGCAGTGTCTACTCATTTTTGTCCTGTGAGATGCTAATACCTCAAACTGTTTGACTAAATCAAACTAATCCCTGTTTTGTAGAATCAAATGTAATGCTAGAAAGATCATACAATATCAAGCTATTGAGCAATGATCTATTTTTGGATTGTAAAAGCTCTTTTTGAGTTAACTTCCCTAGTAGATAGATACTATTCGAATCTAGTCATTAAAGCTACACTAGATGATAGGATCTAGAAGTTTTATGGATAGTTTAAATAGGCAGAGGAAAGACTATGTTCAGGTCAAAAAATTGGAGATCCAGAGGACCTTTTTGTGAAACTCCTTGTAAAGGCATTTATGTTCTATTTGACACTTAATAGCAAAGGCATATGGATGGTTAGGCACTCTTTTCTACTCTGTTTTTCTTTCTTCATGCTTGAATTCATTATTTATATTGCAATGCTTTTGATTCTTGATTGTTAATTAATACATTGAAAAATTTACTGTGGAAATTATCTTTCAAGTTTTGTATCAAGCTGATGGTCTTGTTTCTTTATGATATTATGAGACATGAATTTATGTGAAGTTGACAAATTGAAGGCTTCATCTTTTTTTTTTTTATTATTGGTTTAATCCATCTACGTGTCTACATTTTATTCAGTCAATGGGATATGCTATGTTCTGACTTTGATTTTCATGTTATGTTATAACCTTGAGCCAATTTTCAACCACCTTATTTAAAAAACCAAATTATAAAAATTTTCTAAACATTTTGCAATAAACCAATGATGCCCTAGCTTGCCCTCTCATTGTCAAGTGCAACTTTAGGGACTAACATTTTTGGCGCCATTGCCGGGGACGAAGAAACGAAGATATCTTCCCTGGGGAAATGACAAGTTTAGATTCAGATCTTGATGGTGAACAAGATTTTGGACATTATTTAAGACTGTGATTATTCACCTGGCAACTCCTTTGTGGTAATTCTGGATCCTAAAAGAGATGGTAAAGGACCTAAAACTCCTCTATCTTCTTCATCATTTAATAAGAGACCTGTAACCAGGAAAAATCTAGATCCTGAGCTTGTTGCAGCAGTTCCAGATCTTGAAAAGTTACTAAGAAAACCCAAAGTTCTTTCTGGACAGTCTTCACTCTTAAAAGGAAAATTGTCTTCAGAAAGTTCTCAAGGACAATCCTCTAAAATCACCAAAACCCAATTGGATGAAGAGGTGAATCCTGAAAGTGAAATTAAAACTGTTATTGAGCCTGCTACAATTTCATTGCCTTCAACTATTTCATAATTAAATCTAGAATAGTGGAAGTTACTTACTAAACTCATTAAACAGGAATATCCAGACATCTTGCCTATGAATGAAACTTTGAGAGGACAAAGAACATATATTAAGAGTGAACCAGAGACACCTTCGTCATCTCTTAAATCTCTCTCATCTGAGGATTTTAGATCACATTATTTTTCTTTTGAGAATCCTCTGTTTCTCAGCCCATTAGTTGATCGTAGTCCAGAAGAGAAATCCTTATCTGCTAAAGATCAAGAATAAATGATAGTACATATAAGTTGTAATACACAAGGGACACTTTCACCTTCAACATCACCAATCTTTCTCACTCCCAAAGCTCCAAAAATAGCTAATATGGCTGCAGACAAAATGGATGAAATAGTTGCACCAAGGTATGCCCCTTTGGTTCTTCCACAAGTCATGTATTCCTTTCCACCAAATGATTATATGAGATACTTGCCCAGATTCAATGGAGATGGAGCAGTTACCGCTGAAGAGCATTTGAGTTCATTTTATAGTTTTGAAGATAATTTCAATGTAGAGCATGTTGATGTGTGGATGAGATTATTCGTACAGAGTCTAAATGGGGAAGCAACAAAGTGGTTCAGAATTTTGCCTCCTAATTCAATTGCTGATATCGTAGCCTTAGATGATGCCTTTCTTAAACACTAGACATACAAGAAATAATTTTTATACTACATTACCAAATTCAGTGCTTTAAGGAGGAAATAAGGTGAATCAATACCTGATTTTACCAAAAGGTTCAACCAGATGTATGGTAAAATTTCAGAGGAGATTAAACCTTTAGAGACATCATCTAAAATCACTTTTTCCAATGCATTCAATGCTGAATTTTCCTTGTTGCTTAGAGAAAGAAGAACTGCTACCCTCATCCTGATGCAAGATGCTGCTATCGAGGTAGAATCAAACATATTAGCAACAAAAAAATTAAAGTCTAGAAGTGATAGAGACATGAAAAAGCAAAAGGAATATTTTCCTTCATCTTCTAATTCAACATCTGATTCTAAAATGGATGAAATGGCTAAGATGATGAAAACTCTAACATCTAAAATGGCAAGGTTGAAGATGGAACAAAAACAACCTAGAAGACCTGCAGAGGAGAGTGGTTAGAGAAATCCAAATCCATTCAGGAGGCCAAACAATGTACCTCAAATATTACCAAGAGAAAGAAAAAACAAAGATGACCAAAAGGTTTTGCCTCCTTTTCAGAATAATGCAGTAGATGAGGAGGAGGATGAAGATGAAACAGAAGAAGACCTTGCAGTTCATTTGAATGATTCTGAATCATCTCCTCTACACATGACACAACAGGATTATGAAGATGATTTGATTGCAAACCAGTTTGTGGAAGGGGATGAAGATGAGATCGTCCAACAAGAACCTAAAAGGAAAAAATACAATCTTAGATCTCGTTCGAATGCACCTAAAGTAGATACACCTGTTTCCACAAAGAAGGCCAGTACTCCAGTTAAAAAAGGAATTATCAAAGGTAGTCCCAAGATTCAAGCTGATCAACCATTGAAACAACCTGCTAAGTATAGTACTGTTGACATAAAGGAACCAAACATAAATGTTTGTTCTTTCAATTTAGAACACGAAATCAACAAAATCAAGATTTCAGTGCCATTATTAGAACTCATGAAAACAAAACCCTTCAGAAAGACTTTCCTCAAGGCTCTATAGGCTCCAACTCATCTCACCTTTTCAGATACAATCAATATAGAGGATGAACACCCTGCTATAAATATTGAATCTCACATTGAAGACAAAATTGATGCCTCTCCACCATTCTACATTTCATTAAATGTCCATGACAAGATATTGCACAATTGCTTAATGGATTCTGGTGCCTCGCATAATGTCATGCCTAAGGTGGTGATGGAAGAACTAGGGTTGGACATTACTAGACCATATCATGATCTATAGTCTTTTGACTCCAAGAAAGTCAAATGCCTTGGAGTTATGAAAGATGTGGTTGTTACTCTTTCCCAATTACCTATAAAAAGTGTGGTATTAGATGTTATCGTGGCTGACATACCACCAAAATTTGGAATGCTTCTTTCAAGATCTTGGGCTAAGAAGGTAGGTGGTACTCTACATATGGATCTTAGCTATGCAACCATACCTATTTTTGGTGGGGAACAACGAAGATTATACAGAGAAGTTAGATTGTCTTATTTGGTAAGTGATCACAATAATCCCACTAATCATCCTATATATTCTGTAGAAGATGATCTTGGTTCTTCTATTTTTCATATGAGTGATGAGATGGCAGAAGTATCAGTCAGAAAGACAACAACTGCAATTGGAGACAGTAAAGACAATTTTGTTTGGAAAATGTATTTTGACAGAGCATGTTCTAAAGAAGGTTCTGGAGCTAGCATTGTCTTCATTTCCCCTACCAAGGAGGTTATTCCTATGCCATATAAACTTGAATTTGACACCACTAATAACTTCAGTGAGTATGAAGCCTTGTTGTTAGGTTTGAAAGTTGCCAGAGATATGGGTATAGATAAGCTATTTGTTTTTGGAGACACTGAACTTATTATTCACTAGATCAAGAATATATATATCAAACCAAATAGCAAAGGTTAAAACAATATAGAAATGAGGTGTGGGATTATGTGGATAATTTCTTTTTGGCATTCAATATTACTTTTGTGCATAGAAATTTGAATCAACATGATGACTCTTTGGCACTTGCAACTAGCAACTTTAAAACTTCGATGTTTCCTAATCTGAAGTCCAAATTTGAAGTCAGACACAGACCCTCAATACCGGATAATATAAAACATTGGCAGGTTTTTAAAGACGATGAGGAAATTCAAAGATTTTTGAAAACTATTGAAGAGTTTTCTAACGTTTCAATAGATCAAGATGACAAAAATGGTGAAGCATAAATACATGCTGCAGAAGTCCTTCAAGATACTATTGTTGGCCACAAAATCATTGAATTGAAGACAAACCATCTGCCCAAAGGTTTGGTTCCACTAGAGAGGTTGTTTGATCATAATGATGTTTCCAGGAAGGTTGTTATCCAAACAGAAGAAATGAATGTAGTGGACCGTGACATTAGTCTGGATGCAAACCCCAGGTTGGTCAAAATATCTAGAAAAATGTCACAAAAACAGAAAGAAGCATATGTCAAATTAATGAAACAATATTCAGCCATATTTGCTTGGTCTTATGAAGATATGAAACTGTTTGATACAAAGATTATTCAGCACAAAATTCTTGTGAAACCTGGATCAAAACCTGTTAAGAAAAAGTTCAGGCAATTTAATCCTTTACTGTTACCTATAATTGAAAAGGAGTTGAAAAGGTTGCTGGAAACAAAAATCATAGTGCCACTGAGACACTCAGAATGGGTATCCAACCTTGTACCTGTCAGGAAGAAGAACAGAGAGATAAGGCTCTATGTGAACTTCAGGAATCTAAACAAGTGCTCTCTGAAAGACAATTATCCATTACCAAAAATGGATTATATCTTACAAAGAGTTGTTGGTGCAAAGAGAATCTCTATGCTTGATGGATACTCTGAGTACAATCAAATATCAGTAATGGAAGAGGACAAAAAGAAAACAACTTTTACCACTCCTTGGGGCACTTTTATGTACGAAAATATGTCTTTCGGATTAATGAACGCAGGAGCCACATTTCAAAGGGCTATGTACATCGTTTTCATTGGGGAGAAAGATAGGTTTGTGGTTATTTACCTTGATGACATCACTATATTTTTTAGCATCCGACAAAGAACATTTACAACACTTGAAGCAGACCTTTGAGAAGTGTAGGAGGTATGGTATATCACTTAATCCCAAAAAATCACATTTTGCCATGGAGGAAGGAAAGCTTCTAGGACACATCATTTCACATGAAGGTATTAAAATAGATCCTGAAAGAGTAAAGGCTATCCAACAAATAGACATTTCGAGAAATAAAAAGTCTATTCAGTCCTTCATTGGTAAAATTAATTTTTTAAGGAGGTTTATACCTAACTTTGTAGAGATTGTCAAGTACATTACTGACATGTTGAAAAAGGATGCAAAAATTAAGTGGATACCAGAAGTGAGAGAATCCTTTGAAAGGATCAAGTAGGATATTGTTCAGGCACTTGTTCTAATTAGCCCAGATTACTCCAAAGAATTCATGATTTTTTCATTTGCATCAGAAAATACCATAGTTGTTGTTCTTCTGCAAAGAAATGAGCAAGGATACGAGCAACCCATCTCCTTCTTTAGCAAAACCCTCAGAGACTCTGAATTGAAGTATGATATAATAGAAAAATAGGCCTATGCCTTAGTAAAGGCTCTGGAATCCTTAAGAGTATATGTTCTTCAATCTAAAATTACAACTTATGTCCCAAGCAGTGCAGTTAAAGAAATATTGGTTTAGCCTGATTGTGAAGGAAAGAGAGGGAAATGGATAACAAAATCCTGGAGTATGATCTCACCATAAAGCCTACTCAACTGATAAAGGGACAAAGCCTTGCCAAATTAATGAAAAAATCTAATTGCAAAGAAATTGGGTTGTACCATCTTTCAAACATGACACAGTATTCTTCTGTCCAGATTGAAGAAACAAATTCACAGGTAAACAAAAAGTATGTTTCTTCACCATGGTACAAGGATATCATATTTTTTTTGTTGTAATTTCAAACCCCCCCAGAGTTGGATAAATCAAAATTCAGATCATTAAAGTTAAGAGAAATAGAGTACTGCATTGTTGATCAGACCCTATTCTAGAAAGACCCCAACGGTTTTCTGTTGAGGTGTGTGGATGAAAAAGAAGCTAAGAAAATCTCTCATGATTTGCATCATGGTATATGTGGAGGCCATCATCATTGGAAGGCTACTGCCTTCAAGATTATTAGAGAAGGCTATTACTGGCCAGTTCTATTCTCATATATTTTTGCTTAGGTCAGGGCATGTGAACCCTATCAGAAATTTGTTGGAAAGCATAAACTTATATCTTTGCCTCTGAAACCAATCATCACCCATGGACCATTTCAACAGTGGGGATTGGACTTCATTAGAGAGATTAATCCGTCATCTTCAGGACAACATAGATGGATTATTACAACCACAAATTATTTTACGAAGTGGATTGAGGCAATTTCGACTCGGAATACAACATACAAGGTAATCATGGAATTTCTAGAAGGATATATTTTTTCCAGGTTTGGCTGTCCTACAAAACTAGTCACTGATAATGCACAGGATTTTAAATCAAATTCCATGATTGAATTCTGCAATAAGTATAGTATCAAATTGGTTCATTCTACTCCCTACTACCCCCAAGGGAATGGATTAGCATAATCTTCCAATAAAACTCTGATAAGAATTATCAAAAAACTACTGGCAGAAAATAAAAAATCATGGGATTCCAAGTTAAAGTTTTCCCTTTGGGCTGATCATATCAACAACAAGAAGTCTATTGGGACATCTCCTTTCCAGATGGTATATGGGACATAAGCTATTCTTCCAACTCAATTGGGCCCGCCAGTTTTAAATTTCTACAAGAAGAGCTGGAAGAACCCAATGATATCCAAACTAGAATTTCTTAGATGATTGAAGTTCAACAGGTTAGAGAACAGGTGAATCAGAAAGATGCTTCTCACCAAAGAAAAATCAAGGCTACATTCGATAAGGGAACTAAGAAAGATATTTTCAATGAGGGAGATTTGGTGTTAAGATGGGATGCCAAGAAAGAGGATAAAGAAAAACATGGAAAGTTCGATAACCTATGGTATGGTCCTTTCAGAATAGCTAAGGTAACGAACAATAACACTTTTCTCTTGCATAATTTAGACAACATAGAAAGTTTTGGGGGCCCAGTGAATGGGAGGTTCTTGAAGCACTATTTTCTCTAATGACTCATCAAGTTTTAAGTTAGTACAATAGGTTTTCTTTTCAATAAAGACTCCATATACCCAATGGAATTGTTTTTACAATTATGCTGAGAATAAAAGACTAACAGATGCAGAGAGATCAGTGAATCCGAGATAAAGGAAAAAGGCATTGGTATGTAGTTCTTGGAGTTTATTATCAAAACTCCATCCCCAGAAGGAGCCAGTGTTAGTCTCTAAATTTTTCTTTTGATTTTGTGAGAAACCTTAATCCCAAACCCTTCCTACCTGCACTTCATTATCTGCTTCCAGTTGATTTTGATCTTTGTTTTTAGTGTCTTATGGTTTGCATTTCATTTTTTGAATAATTTATTTAAGTTTGGAGTTGTAAGACATGGTTTTAAATGATGTGTCACTTTATATGCCTGCTTGAACTTTACAAATTCAAATTATGCTAAGTCATTAATAATGCTACGGGAATAGCCTTATTCCCATAGTGCAAAGATAATCATACCTTGATATGCACCTGTCACCCAGATTTCATTATGATGACACAGATCGTGGTTTGAGAGTTCGCATGTGTCCCACAATAGCTTGGAATCATTTAGTGATTCAAACCGTTTCATAATCAGATTTCTCTGTACCCTTAAAGGACTCATTTCAAATCGCCCAATTCTCAACAATCATTATATTGAACCTGTCATTCTATGTCTAATTTTGATAAATTTTAGGCATAGGTATTTGCTCAGATGAACGCTATATACTAGCAGATTGTAGGTGGAAAATTTGGAACCCGAATCGTGCTAGTTATAGCATTATGTTTTGATGGTGCCTAAAAGGAGCGGACATGTAGTCAGATTAGAACCCGAGGGTGATGAAATCCTTGAAGCTTATCCTCAAATGGCTCAAAGGTTCAGAGATGCCGGGTGGTTTGAATTACTTACCACTTTTCAAGGTTACGATGAGCAGGTCTCCATGGAGTTTGCACTGAACTTTGATGGTCACGAGGTGGATATTGGGAAGAATTTGATGCTAGTGACATAATAGACAATTTCTAAAGCTTGTAGATTGGTGGTTGGAGGAGAAAGATGGTGGAAGAAAGAGCACGTGGTTACAGATTTTGTCAATCAATTCCTGCTTCCAGATAAGCAAAATCCGAATTGGAGAAGGGGATTTCCTCACAGTTGGATTAGACATGAATGGCACACTGCTCTGATCGTTATCCATAGGTATATCACCTGTGAAGGTAGATTTTCACTAGTCTATATCTACCACATTAGGATATTAATGCATTTAAATGGCAATTACCCCTTAAATCTGCCTTATTTTCTACTCAAAAGCTTGACAAAGATGTCAAAGAGAGTCCAGTCACCCTCCACCAATGCAAAGAGCAGTCTATTTCATCAAGTCTTAATTAAGACTTTAGTTATGTCTGCTTTGAGAGAATTATAGAAGCCCTGGAGCTGGCTCATGCAATCTTTAAACCCTAACACACAGTCCAACAAATAGAAGAAAGGCAAAGGAAAAAATACTGTTACACATACGAAAAATATTGCAATTGATGAAACCCCTGTTAAAGAAGAAATGCCTAATATCAGGGTGATGAGGAATAGCAGAGGTAAAAGACCTAAGTTGGATCCAGAAATTGAAATGTTTTATGAAGAAGATGTTAAAGGGGAAGATGGTTCAGATGAACATTTTAATACTCAAACTACAGTCAAGCGTGAATCACCATCGACCAGTAAAGGGGGTGCTGCAGTCAAAAGGACAAAGGTTAAAGGTGTGTCTGCGTCTCAAAAACCTAGAAGGAATTCTACTAGGGTTACCAACAAGTACATATTGAAGTCAAAAGCCATGTTTAATCCATCAATCAAAGAAGAAAACATCATAGTTATAGAAGATGACTCTGAAAATGTTGAAGCAGGTACCAGGAAAAGGGAAAAAAGAACTTCATTTCTTAAGAAACCAGTAAACAAAGGTAAACAAATGTTTTCATCATCTACAGGACCTGTAACGAGAGCTACAACCAGATTAGCAAAAGATAAAGAAATTGCTAAAGGTATCAGTGAGATTACTGAGAATAAACAAGATTACCTTGTAGACTCAGATCACATATTAGATGTGCCAGAAGCCATATATTCAGTAAGTTCTGATGAAGAACATAGCTCAAGATTGGTTTCTAAATACCAAGTTAAAGAGAAAGAACCCAAAGTTACCTTAAATCTGAATGAGCTTGCGCCTTTTGAAGAGTGTTCATGATTCAGGGTTAAAATCATAACTAATAAAGAAAGGATCAAGGAATTCCAGAAAATAGTGAGACAGTTAAAGAAAGAAAAGGCACAAATAGAACAATGGAATTCTCATCAGCAAGAAAGGATTCAAGGATTAAAAAAGAAGAAAAAAGAGTAAAGGGCATTGCTCAAAGAACTTAGATAAATACACTTCAGACTCTATTGGTACAATGTTGTGCTTACCACAAAGATCAAATAGAAAAATGCTAAAGCTACTGCTGTGATTATATCCTAAAGGTTTCATGAAGATTTCTACAGTCACAATTTTAATGTTTTCCAGGAAATATGGCAGTGTCTACTCATTTTTGTCCTGTGAGATGCTAAGACCTCGAACTGTTTGTCTAAATCAAACTAATCCTTGTTTTGTAGAATCAAATGTAATGCTAGAAAGATCATACAATATCAAGCTGTTGAGCAATGATCTATTTTTGGATTGTAAAATATCTTTTTGAGTTAACTTCCCTAGTAGATAGATACTATTCGAATCTAGTCATTAAAGCTACACTAGATGATAATATCGAGAGGTTTTATGGATAGTTTAAATAGGCAGAGGAAAGACTATGTTCAGGTCGAAAAATTGGAGATCCAGAGGACCTTTTTGTGAAACTCCTTGTAAAGGAATTTATTTTCTATTTGACACTTAAGAGAAAAGGCATATGGATGGTTAGACACTCTTTTCTACTCTGTTTTTCTTTCTTCATGCTTGAATTCATTATTCAGATTGTAATGCTTTTGATTTTTGACTGTTAATTAATACATTGAAAAATTTACTGTGGAAATTATCTTTCAAGTTTTGATATCAAGCTGATGGTCTTGTTTCTTTATGATATTCTGAGACAATAATTCATGTGAAGTTGACAAATTGAAGGCTTCATCTTCTTTTTTTTCTTATTGGTTTAATCCATCTACGTGTCTACCTTTTATTCAGTTAATGGGATATGCTATGTTCTGACTTTGATTTTCATGTTATGTTATAACCTTGAGCCAGTTTTCAACCACCTTATTTAAAAAACCAAATTATAAATACTTTCTAAAAATTTTGTAATAAACTGATGATGCCCTAGCTTTCCCTCTCATAGTCAAGTGCAACTTTAGGGACTAACACAATGCTTGAGCAAAAGTTTGATGCACACAAATAAAATGAGACTTTCAAAGAAGCTAGACATGATATTTCAAAGGAAAATATTGCATCTACTTCAGGAACAAATCCAAGAGACGAGGTACCAGTGTATGACATGCCTCCCTTATTTGATCATACCAACAAAGATAAACCTTTAGAGAAAGTAAGTAATTTAAGAAACTTTTTTGGATCTTGTGTGAAGTTGTTGAGTGATAGAAACTCTTTACAAATATTAAAAAATCTATTATAAAAGTGTAATATTGGGGAAGAAGGGGTAAAGACAGTGAATTAGGTCTAGAAGAAGAGAAGAACAAGTAGGGAATTTAGGTTGAATGCAAACAATGGAGATTTTAATATGGGGGATATCATACTAGACTTAAGGTCTGAAGTCAATGTTCTGCCAAAGAAGACATGGGAAGCTATGGGAGAACCTCAAATGGGTTATTCACCTATCCAATTGAAGTTGTAAAATCAACATAGAGTGGTACCAATTGGTAGATTGAAGGGGATGCCATTAGATCTATATGGTGTGTGCACCATGACCGAATTTGAAGTCATTGACATAGTGGACAACACTTCACCATATCCAACATTGTTGGGTCTCGATTTGGATTTTGATAACCAGAATATTATCAATTTGAAGACAAGGAAGATGATATTTGAGTATAGAGAATACATAGTTATTTCACCCTTATATCCCTCAGAAGGAGGAAGGTATGTGGAACCTGTGACATAAAATATTATAGCATAAGATGTAAATCAATTGTATAGAACTACCACGTGCGAAGATGATTACATCAACCCAAATTCATATGGAATGATAAGTTGGAGGAGTATTAGTTCTTGTGCTTCAGACTCTGACATAAGAATGGAGAACTGAAAGAATCGATTACATGAATTATCTACTAGAAGATGCGCCAGAATGACACACACACTAAGATGGGTTGGTACAGAGGTAAGATAACCTCCTACTTTTTATGGCCTGAATGAATTAGAATAATTTCTAATTAAGTGTTGGCACAAGGGAAGACCTAGGGTTCAATGCTACAACAACGCACCAACAAAACCCTAACTACAATCCCTTTCAACAACACCTGCGAAGCATATGAAGTCTCACCAGAGGTAGAGGAAGGGGTGGTTGCAGGACTCAAGTGTCTGCAACCTTAGCTGGGACACAGATTTGTGTTTCTAACACTTAATAGAGCACTCAATAGTTAACATTCATCAACATTTAGTCTTAGTTACATTGCAGTAAACCCTGATTACAGAGCATCGCAGTATTCAACTAGATCTAGCATCTAACAACAATTAGCATGAAGAAACATATCAGATCTTGCAGATTCAAGCACTAAGCACATGTATGTCAGTCATATCTAACATCCATCCATAATATTAAGCACTAAGTATCGACAGATCATTCATCTATATTAAAACACTAAGCACATCTACATATAAACACATCAACACATCGCACAAATTAGAGAAACACATGTACGTGGTTCAACCCCACCTTGGGGCTACGCCCACCAAATATTCTCTTCTTTATTAGCTTGTTCAATCATTTACATGCATAGATCCTCAAAATCCCTACTCCGCAGAGGACAGGAGATCTGCGTAGGTTGCTAGATCCTCCTTCCCCGAATAGATCTAAGCACACAACCTTCCTCAGTTTCCTGCAATGAATTTAACTTAGCTCTGCAAGTCTCACATGGTATGCATAAAGCGCTTACAACTCTTGATCACACAGATCCAACTCTATCACTTAGCCATTCATATCTCTATATCTGTGCTCACTACATCGCCTTAGCATCTATTTATACATACAAAATAGGCCTAAGCATGGGTAAACCCATGGGCCGACATTCCCATACCTGTTACATAATCCCAAATCCAAAAAAGGGCCCTAAAAGGGGTCGAGATCCCATGATATCCACTTCATCCCATGCTTCGCCTTCAACAACCTGTCGAAGTCCCAAAATCAGGTCAAACATGACCAAGAATCCTCAAAACTTGGTCAAGGGCCAACATTAAGTTTGAATTAAAAGTAGTAGAAAATAAAATATTTCTAGTATTAGATATTTCTTTGAAAACCACACCTTCCTGTTGGCGGGGAACACATAAGGAGAAGATTAATAACTAGTTTTAGTGCAAAAGGTTACTGTGCATTAGATTTGGCGCAGATCAGGAGAACATAGTTTTGGAGAAATATGATGGATTTGGAAAACCTAGAGAAAACATAGACAGTTGTATGGTCTAATGGATATTGGTACCACTAGAAGAGTGACCAAAACATTTCATTCACACACTCGAAGTAATTCAAAGGAAATGGTACACAAAACATGAACAATGCAGGGAAACTGCCAATTGGGAAGAAATGCAACAAAATTTTGTGGTTACATTTTCCTTTGATCACGAGAGTCCATAAATGGATACAACATTGAAGGTGGTCAAAGACATGAGTTTTGAATAAATTGAAGTGGATATTGTGACATCATATCAGAATAATCTGACAGTTTGATAGTTGCTACCCTGTTATCATGTCGCAAAAGAAGAAGACCCAATAGAGTAAAACCTGCGCAATATCCAAATCCCATCAGTCGAAGGTGAGAAGGAGATAGAAGGTATAAATCTAGATTCAAAATATTATGCTGCGCCATTGAATATCAAGAAGGTAAATATTGGAACTACAAAAAACCCAAAGATTGCAAGCATTGGAGATTATTGGGATAATCAGACCATAGAAAGAATCATATAGTTACTGTGAAAATACAATGATTTTTTTCCAATGATGTTCTCAGAGATGAATGGATTAGTAGGAGAACTTGGAGAGATGAAGATCCCTTTGAAACTAGATGCCAGGCCTATAAGACAAAGACATTACAGGTTGAAACCAATATACAAGGAGAAAGTGAATTCATAAATTGATAAGATGTTAGAAGTTGCTGTCATAGAACCTGTGGAAGAATCTGAATGGATCAACCCTATGGTAGTACTTGAAAATAAGCAAGGGGAAATAAGGATTTGTGTATAGCTGAGAAAACTGAATTATGTTTTCTTGCATGATCCTTTTCCCACCCCATTTACATACGAAGTTTTGGAGAATGTAGGAGGTCAAGAAGCCTATTCATTTACAGATGGATTTTTAGGATATCATCAGATTAGGATTGCACCAAAATATAGACATAAGACCACATTTGCTACAGAATGGGGATGATATCAGTATACAATTATGCCATTTGGGTTGAATAATGAACCAACCATTTTTTCAATGGTAGTAGTAGTGGTCTTTAAGGACTTCATACATAATTTTTTAGAAGTTTACTTGGATTATTGGAGAATATTTATCTTATTGAAGGATCATGTTGAAGTGTTAAGATTGATGTTAGATACATGTACACAATGTAAGATTTCATTAAATATTAAGAAATTTATTTTCAATGCACCTTTTGGAATTTTTATAGGACATGTGTGTAAATAGTGTTTGTTGGTTGATCCTGCTAAAATTGATGACATAGTGAATTTACAACCACCGAAGTTAGTGCGCCAGTTGAAAAGTACACTTGGTCATACAAAGTATTACAATTTTTTTATAAGGGGATATGACCAGATTACTATGACGATCAAGAAATTGTTGAAGAAGGAAATTAAGTATCAGTGGAATGATGAGTGCCAACAAAGTTTGGATATTTTGAAAGAGAATATGGTGACTGCGTCAATTCTAGTGTTTCCAGATTGGTCAAAAGAATTTGATGTGCATGTGGATGCATCTGCAATATCCATAGGAGAAGTACTAACATATCAAGGAGAATGTGATATAGATCACCCTATTTCATTTTCAAGTAGGAAGCTATCAGACTCAGAGTAGAACTACAATACTACCGAAAGAGAAGGATTGACCATGGTGTATGGATTGCAAAAATTCAAACATTACTTATTAGGGAAACATTTCAAGATGTTTACAGATCATTCTTCTGTTTGATATTTGGTCAACAAGCCAGTGTTGGGGGGAATAATATGCATATGGATGTTTTTGTTTCAAGATTTCAACTTTGAATTAGTTGTAAAACCTAGGAGATTGAATGCAGGACCAAATCATTTGTCAATAATTACTAATGGAGATGAACCAACCAGTTTGGAAGACAAATTTTTGGATGCTAAACTATTTTTAATACATACAGCTGATGAATATTTTTCTGACAATATTGATTTTTTGAGTACAGGAATGGCCCCAAAAGAATTTAATACTGCACAGAAGAAAAATTTGGTGGTAAGAATTGCAAACTACCAATTGATTGTAGGTCATTTATACAAAATTGGTGCAGACAACATTTTGAGGAGGTTTGTTATGGAACATGAACATTCCATCCTTTTGGAAGAATCACATGAAGTAATAGTTGGAGGACATTATGCAGGGAAAGCTACTGCGTATAAGGTATTGTGCACATGATTATGGTGGCCAACAGTTCACAAGGACTCAAAGGAATGCTGCCATAATTGTGATGTTTGTCAAAGGGTTGGAAAACCATCCAGGAGGGATGAGATGCCATTGAGACCTCAAGTTACTTCACAAGTATTTGATAAGTGGGAAGTAGACTTTGTATGATCAATTAATCCACCAATAAGAAGATAAGGGGATTGATATATCATTACAACGACATAACATTTAACTATATGGGTTGAGGCAACAACAATAAATGATTGCAACACGTTTTTTTTATTTAAACATGTAGTCTCAAGGTTTGGATTGTTGGGTATGTGTTATATTCTTTGCACGAGTAGTAGTGTTTGAGAGTATGCGTCGGGTGCGTAGGGGTTTGGGGGCATCACCCCCGAATTTTTTTTTTCTGCATCAAGAATGCATTTTTTGGGACCACATTATATTTAGGTGGTTTTTCGGCACATGGTTTCTTTGCCAATGGTTTTTTTATTTCCGGTTAAGGAATTAGGGTTTTGGACTAATCCAGGTCATTGGGTTAGGGTTTTGGATGCCACTGGCTCCTATATGTATTTTGTATTGTAAACATTGTAACACAATGAATGAATATAAAATATGTTGGTTTTCCCAGTTTGGGTTTCTAGGGGAAAAATCTCTGTGTGATGTTTGTATTTGCCATTGTATCTTTTCTGTTCTTTTTCTGAATATATGTTTACAATAGATATTGTACAAGGTTAGAATTTACATGGATGTCCTAGAATTTTGATGAGTGGTCAAGGGACTCATTTAATTAGAAGTATAGTCCATTCAATTCTTGAATAATTTTAGATATATCATTAGAAGAGTACTCCATATCACCCTCAGGATAATGAAACAATAGAAGCATTTAACAAGATATTGGAGAATTCCTTGACAAGGATTTGTAATGTGAATAGAGATGATTGACACTTGAAGGTACCTGCAATACTATGGACTTATAGAATGACATGAAATAAGCTAACATGGAAGACACCATTCATATTGGTGTATGGACAAGAAGCAATATTTCCCTTGGATTATTTGATACCAAGTCTGAGCCTTACAACTATTACAAACATGAAAAAAAGAGGTGCAACACATGAAATATTAGCTAAAATCATGGAATTAGAAGAAGACATAATCATAGTTGGTTTCCATCAGGAGGTAAAGAAAGCAAAGGATAAGGATTGGCATGGTAGACATATTAATAAGAATAACGTCAGGGAAGGAGATTTGGTTCTCCTCTATGATAGTAAGTACTTGCAACACCCATGAAAGTTTAAAATGCATTGGCTAGGTCCATTTGAGATCAAGTCTGTCACATATGGAGGTGTTGTACAACTGCATGACTTAACAGGTAAGGAAGTTCAAGGAATGGTGAATGATAGTCGACTGAAACTATATAGGGACAATCGATATACTAACCCTTAGTAGTTGCAACACATAAGTTAGACTTGTACATATTGTAAATAGTAGGAGCCAAAAGAAGAAAACGAAGAAAAATAAGTAGAAAAATAAGAAAAAAGACAAAAAGAAGTAGGTAGATGGATCAATGGTTGACATACAGTTGGAAGATACAATGAAAAAAAAACATAAAATTAGGGTGACAAGAAGTGAATATATTGGGAAGAGGAAAAATATGACAAAAAGAAAGTCCAGTGCACCAAAGAAATATGACAATAGAAAAATGTTGCACACCCAAAAAAAGAAATAGTTGGGAAAAGAAAAACTGATCACCGGAAAAATGAGGCATGAAATGAACATTTATGATAGTAAAAGAAGCGTGCCCGACATGATTTGGAGAATTTATGACAACACTATAGAATAAAGAATTGTGTTCGACAAGCCACATTGTGAATTCAAGAAAACATAGAGCTAAGGAGTAAAAAGCTAAGAATGAACAAGCGATTTAGAAGGAAGTCGATGAGATTTCTGAGAAAACCCACACATATTCAAGTAAGATGGAACCACTAAAGCTTGGATTTCCTAGTAGGACAATGAGGAAAACATGCAACGCCACATGGCTATTGTAGGATCCAACAATGGAAGTGGGAAACCCTACACAATCGGAGGGAGTGGTGGATTTGGATGCCATTCCTTCGCCGATCATCGAACCAGTGAGCCCTACAATGGTTGAGGAGCAGGTGCCAATGCCTGTGACAAAAAAAATGTAGAGTTACCCACAGAACATGATAGAGGAGAAAAACCTGATTCAACAACCTAGTGTGGAAATAGTCCAGACAATAAATGAAGAAGATGAGGAGCGAACCGAGTTCTACAAGCCGAGGGTTTAATCCGGCATATAGCCAACAAAACAAGAGATCATACAAGTTGAATCGATCACATAGCAGAAGGATTATGGTGCAAAAGAGGAGGAGGAAGAGAAAATGCGCCAGAAGGCAGGGCTCTCAAGGGTGCCAACGAAGGGGAAAGGGAAACAAATGGTCCAAAGGTCACCACACAAGCAACCAAAGGTAACCCTTGTGTTACTGCACATACCAACATGAGTGAATGTTTTACCATATTTTCTAGAATGCATATATAAACTGTGCTATGCTAACCACGATGTAAAAAACATAGATAAATTTCTAGAATTTGAGCCACAAGTATACATGGAGAGAAAATGGGTCAGTGCGATAGGAGTATCGATACTAGAACCCAAACAATGGATAAAAAGTTTATATAACACAGACATAATGAACCTACTAGAGATCCCACATTTTGGAAGGGGTAAGGACATAAATAACTGCGTCAAACAATTACTGGAAGTAATGCATGGAGGAATTATGTGTCTGGATAGGAAAATATCAATTGACGCCAATTTAATTTCAAACATAATACGTCTTCCCATAGATGGTGAGAAACTCACATAGTATCTAGATGACAAGACCAAGGAGAAATCCTTGGCAGAGGAAATGAAGCAAACCTATGGAACAAAGAGAGGATCGAGGGGGATCATTATAAACAGAATTAGTGAACCCACAACAAGGTTAGAAACAAATATTATGGCATGTAAATTGCTAAGGAAGTGTCGCAAGGAAGAGGTGCCAACAGGGGTAATAGCAACACCACACAGTGCGCAAAGGAGACTATACTGAGATGGTGTCCATATTTTTAAAATTTATTTTTGGATGGTTGTTAGGTTGCCCAAGACTTAGGCATAGAGTTCCACTATTCATGGTTACTCATACTTATTTCATTAGAGGGATGGATACACCCCAAGTACAACATATTATGTTAGAGAATTGGAAAATGTCGTGCAACACAATATGTAACATTGTCGCACACAAATGTCACAAAGGAAAGATAGACAAACTCCAGTATATTTTTGACATATATTGAAGAAATATAGTAAAAGGTGGCCGAAAATTATAGGATCCCACTAGAGATGGTGGATGAATACAAGAAGATATCCAACTTCAAAGCATCAAGGAACAATATGTGGATTCGGGAAAAAATGGATCCAAAGAAAGAGTGGTTGCAGATGAGATACTGCATCACAACAGAGTAAGAACAATGGGAAATGAAAGACTGGTAGGAAGAATGAAAGGTTCGAGTGGAGCCAAAAAAAGATAGGAAACCATAAGAAATGGATTCCTCATAGAATAAGAATACCTTGACATGAAATACAAGAAGAGAAATTGAGCACACGAAGAAGACAGGGGGGAGAGAAACAACAAGAAAACTTAGACATAAAAAGGTTATCCCCAAGACGGTCACACAACAAAAGAACCGTGTAGATGCCACTAATGGAGAAATACATAGGGAATATAAAATCCCTACACAGGAGGGACAAGGAGGAGGGGACATACTAGAGACAAATAACCCAATCACAATAGAGAAAACAAAATCAAGGCCACCCAATAGAACTGTTTTATAGTCAGGTGAAGCGCGAAAAAAAATGAAGGTGCATAGCGAGGCCCCCTAGTATACAATAATACAATATGATGTGGAATTAGTCACAGAAAGAGTACAAGACCACATTGCAGAAGCATATGAAGATGAAAAAAAAAGAGAGAAGATAATGCAAGAGCTGACAAAAGTCAAGAAGGTCTTAGAGTAGATACAATTTACCCAGGGACAACAGAAAGGGAAAACACATCAACAACAAGAAGTGCACGAACAACACATGCCAACACAGAGTGAGGAGGAGATAGTACAAATAATGACAGTGGCAAGTGAAAAGTTTAGCATTACTAAAGATATGTTGCAAATGGATGAAGACATGGCGCAAAAACAAGTGAAGGGCATAGAAAATATGGAATTGGTATTGGCTAAGGTACCAACCAAAGTGATAAAGAAGTTGTAGATAAATGTCGCACAAGAAGTACAATCAAGAGCTAGGAAGGATGCAACAAACTTGGAGATAACCAAGGAAGAGAAGGAGGTTCTAGAGACAGTTCTCAAAGAAGTGCAGATCGAACGTGAGGAGGAAAAAAACACACAAACAAACTGGAGCAAAAACTTTAGGAAGTCTTCCAAATGATTCCAGACAATGCACTAACATGAGAACTCAAAACATAAGAAAATAGAAATAGGATAGCACAGACGATGGATGGGTATAAACATGATATAATAGAATTGGTTAGGAAGATGACACCAAACACCCCTCCAGAGGTCAGATTAGAGAGGGAGCAATAGGAAACAAAAAAAAAGAAAGATAATATTTCCATGGAAGTGAAAGAAGTAGCATAGGTCTACGAAAGAACCACACAGATTTGGATGATCCCGACATAAGACGAAGGGATCCAAAAATTGGATCAGAGGGAAGGAAAGTTGAATGTCGCAGTCCATGATTTGAAGCAGAGACAAAAGATGATGAGTATTTTAGACAGGCTAAAAAGCGCGCAAGAGATGAAAAATTTGCAAGAATATTTGAAGACAATCCAAGGGGAAAGACATACCAGACAAGCTCAACTGGATCCCCTGTAGGAGAAAATAGATAATATTATAGTAGATTTTAAAGAAGATAAATGCTTACTCGAATAGGTGCATTTAGAAAGTATATAAGTGCTAAATGAGCACATAGCAATGTAGCTGGTGGAGACCCTGATAGAGAAAATTTCGCAGGCCAAGAAACAAATAGATGCACTCACAAAGAAGTTCCAGGAATTGGAGAAATTAGTGCAAGAGGCACACACTTCCTGAGAGACTTGGGATGAGCCATAGGTAAGTGTTGGGGGGCTTTTGGAGTAGACAATTTTTGGGTTCAATGCAGTAAACGAGGTTATGATCTAAGGAATGGACCAAAAGCATGAACACACACCAGGAAAGGAGGGAAAGAAGTGAGAAAGAGGACAAAGGAAGCAACATGCCATGAATTAAGGAAGATCAATGCAGATTCAAAGAAAGGAATGGTTAGATCGAAGAACAACTACACAAGGAAATTAGAAAGTGGACAAGTTGAGTCCACTTAGAATTAGGGTTTTGAGTCATGATGTAAGGGTTTTTACCCACCTTTTGTTGTATAAATAGAGGATGTATGAGGTAGTTAAGGGGGAGTATATGATATCTCTATCTTGATTTTTGGTGAGTTTGAGTTTAGTTTTGAATAAGTTTTGGGTCTTAGTACTGGTTCTGAGAGTTTTGGAGCTCAGATGGAGTCAATTATGGAAGGTATGGATTGTACCTGAGGGTCAGGTTGCAAGCTGTGGAGATTGGTGCGATGTTGGTCATCCTCACCTTTATTAAACCTATGATGTAGTGAGCTCAATGCCATATTTTGAGGAAGAATAAAAAATAAGTAGAAGATCTTTGTAGACATATCCCAAGGGGGGTGAACCACGACAAAATCATGTGTTGTGATGTGCTTTTTCTTTTGTTGTTTCTACAATTATGAATAAATGATGAATGGATATAATAGTTTTTTGTAGTGCACAATACTGATAATGTAGAATGAAATAACTATTAGATATAGATGAATGGTATAATAATGTGCATATTAAAGAAGTAGAACATCCCCGATCCCTTCCATGACTGCTGACTTATGTGTTCTATAGTCACTCATAAGCCATCTTGGGTGAGACTGCGTTGTGCACTCTGTGCGCAGTGTTTCGTTCTGGTTTACTAGAGGGGCCGATGGTTTCTAGGGTTTTGTTGGAGAACTAAGGTAGAACCTGGGTCAACCCATACATCAAACATTGATTTTGCAACCACATAGGTTCCCCCCTAGTAAAATGTTTCCCTACAGTTGAAGGTTTCCCCCCGGCTAAAGGTTGTCCTCCCATTGAATATTGACCTCTAATATAGGGTATACTCATCTCCAAGGTTTGAGATGGAGGTTGAGTACCTTGTGTAACTGTGGTTGTGTGAACAACTTGACTGCCAACTATCTGACCGATGGGACGACCAAGTAAAGCACTTGATGTGTGCATGTGTGGAAATAATGAAGCAAGAATAGTACCTAACCCATGTTCGAAGGGAGATGTATTCACAAGTGTTTGTGTCAGGGTTAACTGGGTCACCGATGTTCCCAGTAAAGAAGAAGCACCAACAATATCAAATATAGGAGTTGTGGATAAAGATAAATTCCCATGTCCTTCTAGAAAGCCAAAAATTGACATGTTCTTGCCAAATATTGTGTAGTGGCTGAAATAACTGGTAATGGAAAGAAGAATAGGAATCAATATATCCCATGGATGGTGGATCAATGAGTTGTAGGCCAAGTGGATCAGTAAAAATAGGATGTGTGTAAGATGCAAGTTTTTTTTATGAAGGTTGAGACTAGTTCTTCTACATGTTGGCCACTTATAGGAGCCCCACTCTTGGTCTCATAAGTTTGATCTTCGATCATTCCTTTGTAAGAAACATTGTGTTGAGGTTCCTGAACTTTAGGATCCATACCTTCTATACCGTGAGTGTTATAGCCCTAAATTTCTCTACACATGCATACCTAGCCTTTGGCCCTCTTACTTGCATTTTTTGCCAAGCCATCACTGAGTTGCTCTTCTAAAAAACCAAAATTTTGAATATGTATGTGCCCTTCTCCACTACTTCCCGCGTATATATGCTCTATGCACCACTACAACCTATGTACGTATGCATGCTGCACCACTACAACCCATGTATACTTGCAAAAGTTGCAAAAAATAAAAAGTTGCAAGGAATTTATTGAGATTACGGGCTATTGGGTAGTTTCCCAACTAATCCATTGCCTATAGCTCGTCACCCAACCGAATAACCATCCTTTTGTCATATAAAAGGATTTTTGGGGGGTTTCATTCCACATATAGACATAAGAATAGTGAAACTCTACCCGTTTCATATCCCCTCCTTGCCTCAAGCATTTGCAACCTTGTTGTGAGAATTGCCTCAAAATTCCTCATTTTCCCCCTTTTTCCTCCATAAGAACCCAATCCATTTCCCAAGAAGAAGGTTGAGAGGAGAAAGATACATGAACGTGCAATTGGATCTTGGTGAAGAGGAGCTCGGACCAGGTTCGAGGAGTAGTAGCCGACTTTTCTTGTAAGTGATCATTGTATTATCAATAAAAGAAGTACTTTTCCTGTCCCAAAACATAATGTGTTGAATGTTTGCATTTGTTTTATGTTTTTATTCTAACATCTAACCCTTATTTATGTATGAAATGCATTCTTGTAGTTCTATGTTTATATTTCTTTGAATGCAGGTTAGCCTTGGTAGGAGGTTTACAGTCAACGAAGCTATCGAGTGTGAAAGGATCAACATTGGATGTGGAGTAAAGGTACAATTATCAGATCCTTCTCATTTTTATTTTCCAACATAAGTCTTGGGTATGTTTGGGGTAGTGAGAGAAGTAGGAGACTTTTAAACGATTATTGATCTACCTACATTGTAAACCCTGGTGCAGCCATAGGGGTTTTTTTTCCGCTATCATAACTAGCGATCGTACTGGGGATTACCTCTATGGTTTTAGGGGATTTTTTGCGTGTTTGATTGGTTTTATACCTTTTGAGTTTCTGTTGAGTTTGCTGAGTCTTTTAAGGGATTCTGGTCACTTGTTGGTGCCATACCAGTTCTCCCTGCCTTGTCAATTAGTCTGTTTTATTTATTTTTTGAGGAATTACAGAGGTGTATGCGCCCTACAATGGGTCAACCTGCGTACATACGCGCCCTGTCTAGTAAACAACCCACGTACATATGCAGACTATTGAAACAACAATAGTGTACTTGTTTCAAGAAACTTTTTTTGAAAAAGAAGCATCCAACGTCTTTCCTGATTGAGGTTTTTACTTCTCAGGGTTTCTAGACATAGTTCGAAGCCTCTATTTTTATAGTTGTAGCTTGGGTTAGATTTCAGGTTACTTATTTTCTTATGTTTCCTAGCATTTTTAGCTTGGATTTTAAGAAAAATGAGTTGCATCGTGTATTCATCAGTTTCTTTTAGCATCTTTTGTTACTTCTGCTTTGATTGGAAGAAAATATTATAAAAATAACTTAGTTTGTTAGATATCTTTATTTCTTGGCATTTGCTTTGCATTGTTATTTGGAAAATAAAAAGAAATTAGCATAGTGTTGTTTTTTCTTCTCATCTTAAAAGCATTTCAAAGGAAAAAATAAGAAAGATAATCCTTCTTTGCTAGTGTTCTTATAAGATTCATTTTTCGTAAGAGTCTTAAAAACATTAGTTGCACTACCGCACCCTTTTTTGAGTAAATCAAGCCATTAAAACAAACGCTAAATATAAAATTAATTAGACTTTTAGGTTTGTAGGGTCAACCAAATAGTTTAGGGTTAGAGCCTTGAATTAGGTTGGAGAGGAAACTCTTCAAGGCTTTTAAACAAACATCTGAGTCAGAGCTAGAGAGTGTTAAAGTCCAGTGACATGAAAGTTATCTAGGACCCCCCTCTAACACAGGGGCTAAACACGAGGTCGTGTGAGGAAAGGAAACAAATATAACCCCTCCAAATCCAGACTAAACATAGTGGGAAATGCATATTGATGATTTGTCGTGGGAATACTGTTGCTCGCATTTGCCTACGGAGCTTTGTGGACCTCGAATCCGCTCAATCTCCCCAGTTGTCTTCCAGACCACTTTTTTTTGATACCCTCGGTAGGTTTCAAACTTTTTATCCTGCTCATTGCAGTCCACTCAACTATCGACTGTACTTGCCTGGTGACTGGTCGTGAGATGGAAAATTAGTTTCCTTTATTATAGGGACTTACACAGGTGACTATGGGGGTATACCACGATACCTAGGGCAGACGTCGGGTCACACTTTGCAGAGTATACCCAGAGGGTGCTTCCCTATTCGAGTTTCACTTGCAACGGTAAGTTGCTCTAGTGTTGGTTGGCCTAACTATTCTTCCTACTAGATAGTGGTTTGCTTGATTTATCTTATAGGAATTTTTCTAGTGTGTGCTCTGTGCTCCCTAGTTTTCCATAGTGAGTTAGTCAGTAATTTATTTGGGTCTCTGACCTAATGTGGTAGACCACCCACTTCGGTGGTTGTGGGGAGTTTTTGGTCTTCCACTTAGAAACGTGGAGCCGCCTCTCTATAGGATTTGATTTTATAACATTGGTTCACTGGAGTCAGTGTGTGAGACTTTTACGGACTTGAATGATCCCACAAGGGGAGAACCTGTGCATAATATATTCATGGCTAAAATTCCTGACGATACCAACCAAGGAACCCCTTGGCAAGGAGATTCTTTTTCTTTTCATTTCTTCGGAAACATTGGTGTCCCTTTGATGGCCACTTTGTACAATCCTAGATTGAATGTGGGACTACCAGTTTGGTTGGGTACCATTCCAAATGTACCAAATTCTTTTGATGCTTCTCAGTTAAGCACCTTAGGGCATGGGAATAATGTTGATGTTCCTTTTTCAACAAAGTCTTCTTCTCCTCCTTCTCCTGTCTCTAGTGAAAGTACAATTACTAGTAACTAGAATTCTAAACGAAGTAGAAAGAGGAAGAATAGGAAAATGAAATCACCAACCTATATGAGTCATGTTGGAGATAGGTCATCAACCTCTGCAAGTCATGTTGAATACCAACACCCAGCCTTTGCAAGTCATGCTGGAGGCAAGCACCCAACCTTTGCACGTCATGTTGGGGGAAAAAGTCCAGTCCCTGCTAGTCATACTGACAATAGGTCTGTAGCCTCTGTGAGTCATGTTATTGAACCATCACCAACCTCTGCAAGTCATGTTGGAGATGTGAAGCTAGCCACTGCTATTCATGCTGGGGGCATTGATTTTGTTGAGAAACCTAAATGGATATTATGTAAGCCTAATTTCACTTGTAATCTTTGCAAGAGAGATCACCTTACTCATATGTTCCCTAGCATTCTAGAGGTACAAATATTGTGGTCCCTATCTACTGATTTTGAGTCTTCTAAGGTTTCCTCATAGTCTATTCAGTCTTTGGTTGATGAAGTGGTCATGCCAATGCATACTTCGGCTGATCCCACTCCTCTTTTGGGGGGAGAGGTGCCTTTATACCATGTAGTATAGTAGCCTATTCAACCATTGGTTGAGAAATTGGTCATGCCAATGCAGTCTTCAGCTGATCCCACTCTTCTCTTGGAGAGTGTCGAGTCTACCAAAGTGGTCACGCCGATGCAGTCTTCAAATGATCCCACTCTTCTCTTGGAGAGTGTCAAGTCTACCAAAGTGGTCATGTTGATGCAATATTCAACTGATCCCACTCTTCTCTTGGAGAGTTATGTGTCTACCGACTATGTTTCTAGAATTTTCAGTTCAGTAATTTCAGAACAAGGGGACATTCCTCTCACTTTGAGCACACCCCCTCCAAGCCCTATGATGGTATCCTTTGATTGGAATGAACTTGTTGAGCCTCATCTTCCTTCTTCTGCACCCTTTCAAATAAGGGTTGAAGTTAATTCAACAAACATTTATCGATGTATTATGGACGAAGGAGCCTCTACAAGTATTTTATCCTCCTTGTTTTGGAAAGTCTTGGGATCTCCTGAGCTTGTGTCTGCTTCGCATGAGCTGTTGGCTTTTAACATACGTCTTAATGAATATTTGAGGATTCTTCCTCAATTTCATATCTCATTAGGTGGGAATACTTTCCTTGTCGATGTTATAGTGGTGCAAGGCCTGTTAGATTTCAATATGCTTCTCGGGTGTGATTATGTATATTCTATGAACGCTGTGGTGTCTACGCTCTTTCGGGTGATGCATTTCCATAATAATGGAAGCATTTTCACTATTGAATAGATGGCATATGATAATCACCATCCTAATTTGATGTTAGTTCAACCTGCCCCTTTATATGTTCCTAGTGTACGCGTAAACTCTATGCTGCCATGGGTTAATTATGTGGCGTCTTATCCTCGGTGTTCAATTGCTTCTGAGCAACAACCTGTGAAATCATGTTTTCCTTCTCGAGACTTGGTCTCAACAATTGATCCTTTGGTTTATCCAATGGGGGCATGGGAGCCCTTGCTTCCCCCTCTTGGTATAAGTGATCTCGTTAGGATTACTTGAGAAAAGTAACCTTCTAGAGTCTTCTTTAAGCCCTTTTCAGACTCTCTAAACATGAAAAGATTACTAAGAGATCTTGTTGTCCTTCACGCCTGCCAAACTCAAACTTGAAGGCATGTATGTCCGGCAATAGTTTACCCCATTTTCGGTCCGGATGTTCAATTTTACGAACAAAGGTATACTCTAGGAGCTTTGGTTTGCTAGAAGAGTATTCTCAAGTATAAGTTTAACCATTTTTCGGGCCTGAGGGACTAAATTTACGAAAAAGGAACCCCACAGATTCCATCGTTAATCTCTTTTTAGACTCCCTAAAATTGAAAAGATCATCAAGTGACCTTGTTCCTTTACACTCGTTAAAATTGGCCTAGATGAACATTTATTGGCATGAGTTTACCCCTTTTTCCGACCTGTAGATTAGGGAGGAAAAAGGGACACCTCAGGAGATTCGTCTTGCCGGGAGAGTTATCCTCAGTAAAATTTATAGTTTTTTGAGCTAAGGAGACTAAATCTAGAAAAAGCCAGTGAGTCCATAGTTAAGCTCTTTTCAGACTCCTTAAAATTGAAAAGATTGCCAAGTGATGTTGTCTTTGTCACACTCGTTAAAATGGTTTCGAATAGACATCTTTTCGGTGCTAGTTTATCCATTTTTTAAAATTAATAGACTATTTCCGAAAAGGTACCCCAGTGGAGTCTTATTTTACATTTTTTCATACTCTCTAAATGTGAAAAAACCACCGAGATTACCTTCTCTGGGCTCGTTAAAATTACATTGAAGGGGGTTTTATCGTGTCTTGGTAATTTCATATGCATATTTGCATCTTTGGCCTAATGTTGGCTCCATTTTTCTCTCAACTGAACCTTTGAAGCATGCCTTATACGCAAGCCTTGTATCACTTTGCCTCTGTGACCCGACACCTTCACCCATGGAGGAATTTTCCCCGAGTGTCCTTTTCCTACACGTGTCTCCTTACTCGGAGCATTAGTGCGTTCCTTGCGCCTAGAACTAGTATGCTTGCTGTTAACTCCCAAAATGAAACCGTCCTTTTGGTTGAATTTTTTAGTGGATAGCATGGCTATTGGTAGTGTCCTCAAGTTATTTTTGAGTTTTTATAGCTGAAAAATTTAGGTTTTGGTTTGTCTTAAGGAAATAATTTGATCCATAAAGTCTTCTTTCCAAAATTTTCATTTTTCACTTTCCTCACCTAACGTATGTCCAAAAGTTGATTGTGCGCTGTGGAAAGTGTCGACTTTTAGCAGCTAAGGAGCTCTTTTCATTTAGTCGATGCGCTGTTGAAAGTGGTAAAATTCAAAAGGTCCGACAATCAAGTTCGCGGGTGGCGCGCTGTGGAAAGTACATGCTTTCCACAGCTATGAAGCGGTTTTTTATAATGTGGCGCGCTGTTGAAAGTGCATACTTTCCGTGGCTAAGGAGTGTTTTCTACAAAGTGGTGCGCTGTTGAAAGTGCATACTTTCCGCAGCTAACAGGGGTTTTCCACAGAATCGTGCGCTGGTGAAAGTGGCAAGCGAACAATTGACAGAGGCGTTTTCCACAGGCCGTTGTTGAAGAAAGCGGGAATCACGTGCGTGATATCCACGTCTGGAGGAAATGATGATATGATCATCCCACGTCAGGTAAATCCAAGGCATGTGCTGATGAGAGTGGGAAATGATAGTAACTCAATTATGCATGTCAGAATATGAATGTAATTCGAATCCGGCCCAAAACTCACGCTCAATACTCATGACATCCGGGATGGCAAGTTCGTGTTCGGTGATGCAGGTACAGAGGAGGTACCACCGGCCTGACAACATCAAATCAAACAATGGTTTTCATATCACAAATCGTTTCTGGAATGCTGTGGAAGTTTTCATTTGTTTCAAAACAGAGCCGAAGCCCGAACTGCTTTCAACAACGCAGAACCTCGGCTCGACTAGGCAGTTACAGGGGTTACAATTGTCAAGTTTTTCGAGCTACAGAATGGTGAGAAAACACAGTGGCGCTCTACTCAAGAGAGAGCTGGATAACTTGTCCTTTCTACAATCACATCCCGAAGTCCAGAAGCATTTTTCGAATGCAGGGTGTATGGAATTCGTCGAAAAGTTGCAAGTTGGGTGCCACCAGGCTACAACAGAAGCCTTTGCCAAGACTTTCGATGGCAATAAAGCTCGCATCGGGTCCATGGAAATCAAAGTGGATGAGGCTGTCATCGCCGCAGCTACAAGTTTGCCAAGAATTGGT
>JZKD02S1678817.1:610109-623977 GCA_000966675.3 Picea glauca
ATATATATATATATATATATATGGTTGTCCATGAACCCATGGGAACATTTCAAGGTTCATAAATAGCTACAAGTCCTCATTATTTTGTGCAAATTGTTCCTTTGAGGAACACTCCAATGAAAAAGAGTTCTTTATGAAAAGGAAGGTATCCAAATTTATTGTTGTGCATGCAATATGTAGTTTGTCTCCTGGTGATGAATTGTTAATAAACTATAACTTTCATAGACCACCAACTTCTTGTAAAAAATGCTAGTCGATAGGCCACGGGCCTTTTCATTTCCACAACTTTGAAAGGTCCCACAAACCTAGGAGAGAGTTTATCACTCTTTCCAAAATTGATTGAATTCTTGTGTGGTTTCAGCAGCAAGAAGAATCGATCCCCAACTTCATAACTATGGTCAACGCGATGCGCATCGACATAACTCTTCTACCGATCTTGCGCTTCTTTGATCCTTTGTCTTATAGTTTGCATTTTTTCTTCCATTTCTTGGATCAATTTTGGTCCTACCAAGACCATATCCTCAAGTCGATCCCAACTTAAATGCATCTGACACGGTCACTCATAAAGAAACTTGAATGGATCCATATTAATGGCTCTTTGATAGTTGTTCTTGTACGCAAACTCTACAAGTGGAAATAACTCTTGCCAACACTTCTGTTGGTCCATCACATACATACACAACATATCTTCCAAGATTTGGTTCATTTTTTCTATTTGTCCGTCTGTCTCTAGGTGATACATGGTACTAAAGTTAAGTTGGGCTCCCAAGTCCTCTTGGAAACTAGTCCAAAATCGTTCAGTAAACATCAATCTCCGATCACATATTACCCTTTTAGGCACCCATGCAATCTCACAATCTCGTTGATAAAAAATATAGCTATATATGGCGCCTGATACGTCATACGCAATGGGATAAAATGTGCACTCTTCATTAGAGTGTCTACTATCACGAAAATTGAGTTGTGCCTCCTTGCTGTCAGGGGGAATCCCACAATAAAGTCCATCGAAATGATCTTCCATTTCGATTTAGGAATAGCGTGTGGCTGTAGTAATCCTATTGGCTGTCTATGTTTAGCCTTCACTTGCTGACATTCTAGACACCTCGCCACATAGTTAACTATGTCTTCCTTCATTCTCTTCCAAAAGAATAAGGGATTAAGGTATGCCCTCATCTTCGTGACTCCTGGGTGAGCCATGTACACTTCTCTATGAGCTTCACTTAAGATAAAACTTGTCAATTTGTTGTTAGGAGGTACGTAAATCTGTTTATTATACCTCATTAATCTGTCATTGTCCACAATATATCCCTCAAATTTTTGTACTAACATGGTGTCTTGTCCGATATTTTCCTTAACCTCCTTATATCAGTCATCATCGCACTATAAAGTTAGAATATTTTCTCGAAGATTCGTGTGAAGAGGTATTACTGAAAATATGCATGGTATCTGAATCAACGCATCTTCCACTCTGTTCACTGTTTCTTTTATGTAGGTAATCTCAAAATCGTACTCGCTAAGTATTTCTGACCAACGCCTTTGTCGCGCGTTCAAGTCACTTTGCATAAAAATGTGTTGCAAACCACAGTAGTCTATTTTCAATTCGATTTTTTGTCCAATTAGGTAGTGCCTCAATACTCTCAGGGCATACACAATGGCCAACAACTCCAAATCATGCGTTGCATAGTTCTCCTCATGCTTTCTTAACTTCCTTGATATGTAAACGATCACTAGACCGAATTGCATCAAGACTTCGCATAAGTCGTCCTTGAATACATCTATGCATACCAAGAAGTCCTCATCCATGTTGAGGACTTTTAGTATCGACTTTTTCATCAAAATCTCCTTGAGCCTTCTAAATGCTTCCGTGCATTTCTCGGTCCATACAAACTTCTTGTTTTTCTTTTGCAATTCTGTGATCAAATTTTCTATCTTTGAAAAACCTTTGATGAACCGTCGATAATATCCAGCTAAACCCATGAAGCTACATACTTCTGGTACATTTTTCGGTGTGGGCCATTCCATAATAGCCTCTAACTTCACCGGATCCACATCAATACCTTCGCCGGAGATAACATTCCCTAAATAATGAATCCTCGATTTATAAATAGAGCATTTTGACAGTTTCTTGTATAATTTTTCTCTCGTAAACACTGTAGTACCAAGCACAAATTTTCATCGTGTTATTTTGTCATCTAAGAATATATCAAAATTCATCAATCAATACTTGAACAACATTTTCCAAGTATTCACAGAACACCCCATTCATCAAGCTCATGAATACCCCTAAGGTGTTTGTCAGTCCAAATGGTAAAACAATAAACTCATAATGCCCGAACCTTGTCTTGAATGCGGTCCGAGGAATGTCTTCCTCCTTTATCCATAACCGGTGATATCCCGATCTCAAGTCGATATTCGAAAATAGTATCACTCCTTTCATTTGGTCAAACAAATAATCTATTCTTGGCAATGGATACTGGTTCTTGATCATTGCCTTGTTCAATTGACGATAGTCAATACAGAGTCTCCACGACCCATCCTTCTTCTGTATGAAAATAACAGGTGCACCCCAAGGTGACACACTTGGACATATAAGTTCTACGTCCAACAACTCTTTAAGTTTCATTTTCAAATCTTGTACCTCAGGGGTCGACATCTGATAAGGCATTCTTACTATCAGTTTAGTTCTAGGTTTTAATTTGATGGTAAATTACAATTCCCTTTCGGGCAGTAAACCTAGTAACTCTTCTGGGAATATGTCCGCAAACTCTCATACTACCAGAAGGTTTTCTAGTCCTTTCATCACACCCTTTTCGTTCAACACTAAAATTACATATAGCTTGCATCCTTTGTTCATACTCTTCCATAGTTGTAGGGAAGAGATGAACCTTAGGGAAACTCCTTGGTTTTTTCCTAGAATCACCCATCTCTGTCCCTCATCATCAGTCAAACTCAACTGTTTTGTCTTACAGTTGAGTATCACCTCATGTGATTCCAACCAGTCCATACAGATCAAGATGTCATAATATCCTAAGATCATGATGTATAGGTTGGCCTTTGTTACAAAATATCTCAGGTTGAGGCTATAGTCCATAACCTTTCCTCCAACCTTTTTCTTGCCTCCCGAAGCCATTTCCACGTAGCTAAACTCAACCTGTTCGACTGACTTTACCTTAATTATTTTTAGCATTGCACTAGAAATAAATCTCTCTGTAGCACCTGGATCTATCAAAATACTAAAGGTTTGGTAAACAATGGTACCTGACGTATTAAGCATAGTAGACTAGTGCTTGGCCTGGTGGTTATTGACAACTACATGAATCCAGTGGTCCTTTGCCAAATCTCATACTGTAGTGTGTCTGGTTGAACTGATTTCTCTGGCCCTCTCAACCGAATAAGCACGCTAGTAATGTGGCTCTCCACATGTACAACATCTAGCCTTCAATCCAATACTCCTGGTTCCCAAAGTATAAGCTGATGGACCACCATCATGAAAACCTCGTTTGTTCTGCTGAATAGGCCTGAAATGTTGTTGTTGTATACGACACTAGTGATAGTGCTATGGTCTTCTGTAGGGAGTTCCTTGCGGAGGCACTGACTATTGTGGTGTCGTGAACGTGGATCCTATCAGAGTACCTTGAAACCCTGATGAATGTCTAGCTAGTTTATGATGTTGCTGCACACCATATGTTGTCTATCTCGTCAGTCTCACAGGAATCCTACCCTGGCTTTTGATGATCAACTCTTCCTCAGCTATGAGGGCCTTCTGGACTGCATCATGTAATGTCTGAGGCATTAGCACCTTCACATGGATTTTGATGTTAAGGATGAACAAAAACTTGTTAACCTTGAGCTTCTTAGTGTTCATATGTGGAGCATACCTAAGCAGCTCCATGAAATGGGCCTCGTACTTAGGCACTGTACGACCACCCTATCGCAAGGCATTGAACTCATTGAGTTGGTGCTCAATGAATTCCTCTAACAAATTCCTCTCCCGGAATCGCCACTCAAACAGTTCCCATGACACGTCTTCTACGACCATGTTTAGTTGTGGTAGGAGCATCTTCCACCATAGAATAACACTCCCCTTCAACTAAAATACCATGATATGGACTTTCATGTTGTAGGTGTAGTTGCAAAGTGCAAAACACATCTCCATCTTATCCAACCATGCCTCGACGGCTACGCAATTTGTGGCACCCAATAACTCAGGAAACTTGACCTTCTCCAGTTCTCTATGAATGCTACTAGTACTGACTGGGGTGCACTATGGACCCTTAGGGGGTACATGTGCCCTAGCCTCATCTATATAGGTGGTTAATTAAAGCCTCATACATCCTTTGAAAGGACCTCATCAATCCAACTACATCCCCCACAACTATATTCTCTTGTCCAATGACTTGTTCTTCTCCTTGGATGTTAGACCTATCTAGCATGGATGCTACTAGAGGTGTCGCGCCTCCTCCCCTAGCACTATGTTGTCTGACTCTGCGACATCCCCTAACCATGATTACCTGTAGGGACACAATTCAATTTAATTAGTGATAAATTATTAATCAAGTGTTTAATACATTGGAAGTCATAACGATCCCATGTTGCGGGGTTGAACCTGCTCTGATACCATATGAAACACCCCTCCATTATGACAAGGAAAGAAAAGCATAAAATGGTAATTTTTTTTTTTTTGCATAGGGAAATTGACGTCAACCATAAAAATCATAGCAACGCAAAATCAATGACGTCATAAGTAAAAGAATTACCAACTACTCATCATTGAAACCAATAACGATGCATTCAATGCATCAACAAAAAGGATAGTGACACATAAACATAAATAGTGTTGTCGCTTAGCACATCAAAATCATCCTGAACAATTTATAAACAATGATCAATTAGATAAAAAAATATTAAAATGACTACCTGCCCAACCTACCCTGCAAGGTTAGGACCTCCAGGACACATAAGCAATGCTCAAGCCCAGGATCCAATTTATTTTTACCATTTAAGGTCTCAAGGCTGGCGACTGTTCTGAGGAACAAGGAGGTGTCTACATCCCACTAACAATCAATTCCCACATAAACTCAATCAATCAATCAATGTTAATCATCATTTAATCATGGAGCAAGGGTAATTATCATCCTTCAATCATACATCGACATTTAATTCATGGCGTACATGATATTAAATTCTAACAATCATTCATCAACATTAAATATTCATTGTGAGCGAGAGTAAACAAACTCTAGAACAATCACAGGTCATCTTAATTAATGGCATAAGAGAAAACTAGTTCTAAATCAATAATACCATGACATAAGTTAAGGCACAGTGTAGTCAACATAAAATTCAACATTTATTCCATGGTGCGTGAGAAGTATAATATCTAAAACAATCACTCGTTACAATAAATTTTCATTGCGCAAGAAGTAAATACCTAAAACAATCATTCATTACATTGAATTTCATGGTGCACTAGAAATATAACCATTTGAGTAACCATGCGTAACATTATTCAATACATGCAATCAAATTATTAACTTAATCATTCATCGACATTAAATATTCAATGCACAAGAGTAAACTATCCAATTATTCGTAGCGCAACAGAATTTGAGTACTCAATCGATCATACATCAACTAACTACATATCTCATCATATCAACAATATATTTAGGATGCCTAACTTATCATCAACTTCATTTTCAAGCGCAAGGGAAAATTTGCAACTCATACATCTATACATTAACATTATTCAAGCGCACGAGGAATCTAAAAGCGTAATCGTTCAACCATTTTTATTGTCCACATTGCAGGGTAATCTACTTACTTAATCATCAGCATAATCCAAGGCGCAAGAAATCATCAATCAATCCTTTATTCATTCACATTTTTAGTGGAGAAATAATAGATTGGTTACTGATGCAGTTCTAGGTCAACCTTATATAGCTACGCAAGATAAACAAATTTTAAAGAATTCAACATTCACATGATTAAGTGAGCGAGAGTATTCTTATTGTTGATTCAATCAATCTTGATTATACTAAGCACTACCCTCCCAAGGGAATAGTTTCATTGGTAATGATAACTTATATTAAGTAAATGTTCAATTCAATTGCCCCCTACAAAAACCATTTTACCTTACTAAATGGTAGTAGGTACAAGGATCAACTTAAGAAAGGATATATTTAATTATGAAAGTATGATCATATTGATTAAAAGTTCATCTTACTGGAGTAATATGAAAGGTTATTAATATGCCTAAATTTAACAACAAAAATTCTTCTTGCACACTTTACATTTTCATAATGATCATCAATATGGGCGAGTACTCTTACATAAATGGATGACATAAATAATCAGCAGTAGAAATAAAGACCATTTTACACATACCCAAGTCAAGAGATTAAACCCTAAACTTCATTTACCATTCTGCACAAACATTTTTGAAATTTTAAGGAGGTCATCCAGTTTAAGCAACATGGGTTCCATTGACTAGATTACGTATTAAAAACCCAAGGGATCACATATTTTTAAATCATTGAGAGGATTAGATGCTACAGTCAATTATTTCATTCAGGAAGGGTGGTAAGGTAAGAGAAGAACTAATCTTTCACAAGGATCTAAAGGTAGCATTTGCGCGCTTGGTGCCAAGGGTTTCAAATATGGACAAAGTTCTGAAGAAGGCACAAGGTATTTAGTTATGATGAGAGAAGAGGTTTCAAAGAGAACGTAGAGGATATCACTTCATAATTTCTGAAGGAAGGTTCACATGGATACTCAGTTTATAAAAACATTGGGGAAGGATATAAAACACCGAGGAATAAACATGGATCGTGGGGTTACAATATAAAAATGTTGAGCATAAAAATCTGAGTGTAAAAATGTTGAATTTTAAGGGAAATTAAACCACTGTAAAAAATAAGTAAATTCGATGAGTCTTTGGGAGGCTAGTCACTGAGTAAGAGAAACAAATCGTCGAGTATTATGGGAACTAAATCACTATGTACAAAAGTAAATTCGTTGAGCCTTTATGGACACCAATAAATGGGTAAGAGAAGCAAATCGTTGAGTTTTATGGGAAAGATCCCACTCCGGAAGGTACACCACCATAAAACACAGAGAAACATAAACATTTTGACTAGGAAAGGGAAGGAGGTGTAGGGCATGACTCCTTAACATAGAGAAAATAGATCCTATCTGATTGGGAAAAGGTTTGAAGTGAAAATGGAGAGGTACCTTGCACAATTCGTGGAGAAAATCACAAAGAATATGAATGCTATTCGTTGGGAAATTAATCCATGGAATTATGCAGAGAATTTACAGGGAAATTCGCCATGGCCATTCCCCAATGTTGGCATGTATTAATACACCCAAAATGCAGAGGACTAACACTTTAAGGAAATTTACCAATTCATGCTGAGAGCACATTTTTATCAAACGTTGGGGGAGTAAACGAAATTGCTGGGCAAATTAAAAAAAAAAAAACCCAGAGTTTAGAATGTGAACGCAAATCTATAGTTGGGAAATTGCGAGCAAATATTGTTCAGGGAAAAGGAAGGGCGTAGAGGTGAATACACTAAGCCAACCACTGAGAAAATAAATCACAGAGAAACAAAAGGAATCTCGTTGAGGGTTCAAAAAAATCACAATCATAACAAGAATCATCATACTAACCAAGCCTCATCAATGAATAGGAAAATGACGAACTCAGATCACTCTTAGTGACCTATACATAAAATTTTTTAATAACGGTTCTTGGAAAATAAAATAAAAAAAAACTTATTACAAATTAAAGGGTTGCAATTAAAATCCTCAAGAGAGTACCGTAACCGAAGACGAGGTTTTGAATATGTTCTCCTGCGCTTGCGCTCCATTCAACTCCCCTCTTACTAACCGTGGAGAATTCACCGATACCTCCCAGCCAATGCTATGGGTATTTTTCTTCCCCCTTAGCCCCCCAAGCTACAAAGGGGCCACACACAACCACAACCTTAATACTCTAGCTCCTAGCTCGCCTCGCAAGGTAGATCTACCACTATCTTTCTCAAGTTGGGTATCCCAACTCTCACAAGTAAAATTAGTCATATTTTTTGCAGCATAACCTTACTCATTATCGAGTTGTGTTTAATTTAGGAAAGTTCTTTAGTTAGACTAGAATATATACCCTTCTATGCTTCCACATTCTTTTAACATTTATTTCCTTTCTTATCTTATTTTCCAATTTGGTATTATTTTGCACACATTTATATAATTAAATATTTCAATATATTTTTTTACTCTTTCAATTCCTAACTTGATTTTTCTTCATCCCCCACCATTTATTAAATTTATAATTTAATTTTAGTCTTCTTACCCACTTTGGACTTAGGCTCAAACTTTTAAACCAGGCTTAGAATTTTTAAGGAGATTTTATAATTAATAAAAATTACCCATTTAATAATTATTTTAAGTCCGACAATGTCAAAACAAATTATTGTTTTCTAGGCACCTAGGTTCATTGACTCAAGTTTTATTTTATACCGCGACGTGCCCTTCAAGATGCACTCTGTGTTCCAAGGGTTCCACTCACCTTTGATTCAATTTTTAATTACGCGACGTGACCTTCAAGACGCACTACGTGCTCCAAGGGTGCCACTCTCCTTTGACTAGTTATGGTGTTGTCCAAACCTTGGGGTCAAGACCCCATTCAGGCAATCTTGTGAGAGATAAGGGGCCTCTAAGAAATAAGTACCCTTTCTTATTGCGTGCCCCTTAGAATCTTTTTGTGCGAATATCTCAGTTTTCCCTCATGGAATCATGGATCTCTCGAACCAGGTAATCGTTAAACTACACTTCAAGCCATGGCGGGAGTGCTAGTAGGTTGTGGTAGGGCTGATACAACACCTCTCCCTCAATATCTAGTTGATGTGCATGGCCCCTTTACTCCTTAAGTGAGTTTGATTAGAAAGCAATTGTAAGCCTGTATCGATCAATGAAACATTGCCAATGATTCATAAACAACATCATAATATACCCGATCGTATGTCACATATTCATAAACAAAAATACCCAAACCAATACAGTTCACTCCCTGAATCGATCCAGAGTCCAAGGAGGTCCATTGATTCTAGTGGCATCCTCAATCTATCAAGTGTCCTACACACTCAGGAGAAACTCATCAATAACATATGTCAATACAAAGATATCCAATAAAATCATAATCATCAACATCATCACAAGAATCCATAAGCAAACATACATCTATATACTAGAACCAGATCACTTGCACGCAAGTGTCCTCAAAGAATAAGTCAATAACATGTGCTCGCAAGAGAGGGATGTCATATACACCCCCTCTTGTTCTAAACTTCGTCCCAAAGTTTCACAGTATACAAATGTAGTAAATAAAGCATCTAACAAGATCTAAATGTCTAACTATCAAACAAAAATGGAAATTGTTGGTGCATAACATATGCATCCTCTCAGGTAGTCGTGTGTGGACTATAATTGTCACACTGGACCTTGAACTGGTTGACTGCTTGATGTCATAGTTGTCGAATGCGATGGTCCATAATGAGAATTGGCTCTGCCATGAGTGCACCCTCATCCCACACCTGCAAAGAACTCATGTCAATCACATGTGTAGGCTCACTAACACAACGTCTCTAACCAGATACATGAAAAACATTGTGCATACACCTCAAAGAATCAGGCAAGGCTAGTCAATAGGCCACGATCCCTTTCTTTTCCACAACTTCAAAAGGTCCCAAAAACCTAGGAGAGAGTTTAGCACCCTTTCCAAACTTGATCAAACTCTTATGCGGTTTCACCTGCAAGAAGACTTGATACCCAACTTCATAACTACTGTCAATGTGATGTGCATCGACATAACTCTTCCACCGATCTTGTGCTTATTTGATCCTTTGTCTTATCATTTGACTTTGTTCTTCCATTTATTCGATCACTTCTAGTCCTACCAAGACCCTATCCTCAAGCCGATCCCATCTTAAAGGCATCTGACACGATCACTCGTAAAGAAACTCGAATGGCACCATCTTAATGGTGCTTTGATAGCTGGTGTTGTACGCAAACTCTACCAGTGGCAAGAACTCTTCCCAACACTTTTGTTGGTCCATCACGTACATACACAACATATCTTCCAAGATTTGGTTCATTCTTTCTGTCTACCTGTCTATCTTCGGGTGATATGTTGTACTAAATTTAAGTTGGGTTCTCAAGGCCTCTTTGAAACTAGTCCAAAATCGTCCTGTAAACACCGATCCTCGATCAGATATTACCCTTTTAGGCACCCCATGCAATCTCACAATATCTCTAATAAAGACTCTAGCTATATCTGGCACTTGATACATCGTACACACTGGGATAAAATGTGCACTCTTCCTCAAAGTGTCTACTACCGTGAAAATCGAGTTGTGCCTCCTTTCCATCAATGAAAATCCCACAATAAATTCCATCGAAATGACCTCCCATTTCGATTATGGAATAGCGTGTGGCTATAGTAATCTTGTCGGATGTCTATGTTCATCCTTCACTTATTGACCTTCCAAACATTTCACCACATAGTTAAATATGTCTACCTTCATTCCCTTCCAGAAGAATAAGGGATTAAGGTCTGCCCTCATCTTCATGACTCCCGAGTCAACCATGTACACTGCTCTATGAGCTTCTCTTAAGATCAAACTTCTCAATTCATCATTAGGCGGAACACAAATCCGGTTATTATACCTCATTAATCCATCGTTTTCCACAATATATCCCTCAAATTTTGGTACCAACATGGTGTCTTGTCTCATATTTTCCTTAACCTCCTTATACTAGTCATCGTTGCAATATGAGGTGAGAATCATTTCTCAAAGATTTTCCTGAATATGTATCATCGAAAATATCCATGGTATCTGACTCAACGCATTTTACACTCTATTCACTTTTCCTTTTATGTAGGTAATCTCAAAATCGTACTCGCTAAGCAGTTCTGACCAATGCCTTTATTGCGTGTTCAAGTCACTTTGTGTAAAAATGTGTTGCAAACCATAGTGGTATGTTTTCAGTTCAAATTTTCATGCAATCAAGTAGTGCCTGCATACTCTTAGGGCATACACAATGGCCAACAACTCCAAATTTTGCATCGCTAAGTTCTCCTCATGCTTTCTTAACTTCCTTGAAATGTAAGTGATCACTCGACCGCCTTGCATCAAGACTTCGCCTTAAGCCTTGTCAGATAGTTGGCTTAGGTTGAAGGATAGTTTGTATGTGTTGTTGGTTTTCATTTATGTCAACCATTGGAGAGTGATATTGTATATTGATGTCAACCCTTGAAGAAATTTCAGTAGCGAATTCGGGTAGCACAAAGGTTTGGGTAATGGACCCAAGGTTGTTTCATGTATAATGGTATGACTTTTAATATATTTGAAGGTAATACTATTCTATATGGATATTACATGTCATTCCATTTCTGGTGGTATGTGCAACGTCACATAACTCCTCACGGTTAGAGAGTTATGGCCATGAGAAGTTGGAGAATCCAGGTTTGGGTAATGGACCCAAGTTTATTTGATGGATAATGGTATGAGTTTTGATATATTTTCAAGTAATATTATTCTATATGGATAGGACATGTCATTCCATTTCTGGTGGTATGTGGAACGTCACATAACTCCTCACGGTTTGAGAGTTATGGCCTTACGAAGTTGGAGGACCCTCATCTGTCATCTAGAAGCCCCAAAAGGTCAAAGTAGTCAAAGTGGTTTAAGAGATTTTAGAAGGTAAATAATAAACTGAAGTGATGAGTGAACTATAATTCAAATTGAATAAAAAATAAATTATTTAAATAAAAATTCAATGGAGAAATTAGAAGTGGGTTAACCCTAAAATAAGGAAAGTGGGCAAAGTGACCTAGAAGCTATTTTTAAGGAAGATGCTTGGAGAGTATAAATAAGAGTCCAGACTCTCTCATTTTAGAACACACTTGGGAATATTGAATATATATAGGTGTATAAGGTAACCAAAGGATATCTGAGCCGATTTTTTGAGGGAAGGTGAAGCAAAGAAGGCTAGAATTCAAGGAAGGATAAACTATTTTGATGATGCTTTCTAAGGTATGTTATTTACAGGTCACATCACCATTTTCACAATAATTTTTTTTATATAATGATTCAGACCGTGAAATTGATATTCCATTGAGGAAACATATTGATCTATAAATGAAGAAGACTTGAAATACTTGAAATTATTTGCAATGTAAATGTTATGTGTTTAAGGAAAAAGGATCAATTTGCAACACATAGATTAAAGGATTACTTATGTAAAATACTCATAGACAACAACATAAGCACATAAACACAACAATTTGATAAAGGAGTTCACCCCTCTCTTGGGCTACATATCCTGGTCCAACATCCAATGGATCATTATTATTAATTGCTCAAAGTGCTCAAAAACATGTCTTACAATACTCAAACTGACAAACCAACTACTCCAATGGCTTCAGAGCATCCAAAAACCCCTGTCTGGGCTCTTTCGGCACCTCAATCGGTCGAAAAATGAAGAAGTTAGGCCTCCTAGAAGTCTCCCTCTTCAAGCTTTCTGTCTCTGCATCTACAAAATGCACCCTTTTTTCTTTGAACCTGGCTCACACACAAATTTAAGCGTGAAAACCCAGCACCGGGCACAACCACGCCAATGGTGCAAACCGTAAGACGGTTAAGGGCGCGCCAGCCCCTAACCGCCTAGGCACCTGGGCGTATGAATGGTCATATAACCGCTCGTTTGGCAAAAAGGGGTTAACGGTCAAAACCGTGCCAACCGTTCAAAATCCCGCGTGCAAACTTCTGTATAGCATAAGGGTCATATGCAATAGATATGTGACCGCGGGCTGGGCCCGTTGCAATGCAACTCCCGTATATATATAAACAATGGTTATATATTATATAACCAAACCACGACTTAGTATTAAAACTTCGTGCCATATATATTATACCACGGTTATATGTAATGTAATGAAACCACGGGTCAGGGCTAGGCCCCGACCTGACCCCCGCGCCAATGTACAATAGTGTAAACATAAATATTTTAAAACTCATATATATATCAAGTGGCATGGTGTGATATGTTGGTTGGTCGGACTTTGCAAAGGTATTATGCGGTGGGGAGGTCCAAGGGTCGAACCCCATGGACTCCATTAGTTTTACATAGCAACAATGAACCAATGAAGGGGTTCCACGTGGCAGCCCATGATTGGGCCATGTGGCACCTTACCATTAGCCAATGAAATGCCACGTGTCACCATCTGATTCGAAAACTGCTAACCAATAAAAACTTGCCACGTCACTCCTTCCACATCATCGTACGGTCTGTACGGACCTGCCATGTCATCCCATACGGACTGTACGGACTGTACAGTCAACACCAAAATTTTTGCCTGTTTGAATTGACAAACAAATCGCTATATCTCTCACTCCCGATGTCCATTTGAGATGAAACGAGTTGTGTTGGGTTCGCAACGACGAGGCCTACGCTCTCGTCTGGTTTGAAGTGATTCCGAGCACTTTGAATTTTTGAGCAAAATTTGATCCACTGATCACACCTCCCCATTGGGAAGATTTTGGACCTCCAAAAGACTATTCACAGTCTATGTGAAGATGAGGGTAAAGTTCCCTCACCCTTCCAACCTCAATCCACTTGGCCTTGATTGGATTCGTCCCTTTAAGACCAACTCTCAAATACTCCACATTTCCTCGCTTTGAAGTTCGCATTCTCCTGTCAAGGATGGCATCCTCTTGCAGTTCTGTTAGATACTCTGGAGAAAAATCATCTATGGAAGGAATATGAATATACTCTCCTTGATCATCAATCAATGGAGGCTCATACAACTT
>JZKD02S1678817.1:652334-684880 GCA_000966675.3 Picea glauca
GCAAACTGTGTTGATGAGAGAAAAAGCACCAGTGGAGGAGCATTCTTCCTGGGTGAATCCTTAGTAGCCTGGCTTAGTAAAAAGCAAGGTTCCATTTCTTTATCAACCACAGAGGCAAATACATTGATGTTGCTACCTGTTGCACTCAGTTATTATGGATGATTCAAACACTTGTAGACTTAGAGGTAAAATGCACTACACCGATCCCAATTCATTGTGATAACACTAGTGCCATCAGTGTGTCTAAAAATCCTGTATTCCACTCCAAGACCAAGCATATTCCCATAAAATATCATTTTCTGAGATAGCAGGTCACCAATTAGACTGTTCAGGTCCATTACATTCCCACTACAGAACAAATTGCAGACATCTTTACTAAACCCCTAGCCAAGACACCCTTTAAATATCTTAGACAGAAGCTGGGTGTCATTTCGTCTCACACCTAAAAGAGTCCATCTTGTTAGGGGGAGTTTTGTATTGTTTGAATATATAATGCCTCCTAAAATTACTGTAAAAGCTCAGGGGGAGCATGTCTCTTCTTTGACATTGATGTCAAAGGGGGAGAAAAGAATTCGGGTGCCTTAGTTGCCATCAATGACAAAGGGGGAGATTGTTGGCATGTTTTACAGGCAGTGTATGATTGTCATTGATGACAAGTACAACAACGATGATGGCCTGAGTACAGGAGCCTAATCAACAATGCAATGATAATGGGGAGGAGTAGCAACAATGATCGTTGGATCAACAATTCAAAATTCTCGATGGCTGTCAGATCTCAATGTAGATGAGAGGAGCACACAGATATGGAGGATAGATCTCGGGCGTTAGATCCGAGAGCAGGGTCTGACCACCGTTGGATCTAGGAGAGGTTGCACGTTCTTTAAAGTGCTAGGAGAAGTGGGCTTACAAAATCCCAAAAGCAGGAGGACCGTCCATCTTCGAGAAGGACACGTGGACACAGATCATCATTTCGCTAACTGGAAAGTCAAAGGTATGAAATGCTCTAGCCTTTCACCTCTTGAAATTGTGATATGTGAAATCGTGAAATGATATGAGCTGTCAGATCAAGGTTTGATATGGACCATTGATCCCACTCCATTTAGGAGTTTCATGGATCGAGAGTTGGATATGTCAAAGAATATTAACCACAGGAATCCCGAAATCGCGATATGCGAAATCATGAAATAATCGCAACTGTTAGATCAAGATGTGATCTGGACCGTTGATTCAACTCCATTTTGGAGTTTCACAGATCGAAAATTTGAAGTGACAAGAACACTGAACATCAAGAATGCCGAAATTGCGAAATGCGAAATCGTGAAATGATCTGAGCCGTCAGATCAAGTGTTGATCGGGACCGTTGATCCCATGCCATTTCAGGGTTTCGGGGATCGCGACTTGGAGAGTCGAGATGCCTCATCTCCAGATTCACGAAATGTGAAATCGCGAAAGTGATTTTTGCATAAGGCTGTGATCACAACCCTTGGTCACATAAGCGAGAGATGGAGGAAAGAGCTAGAGAAACCAAGCTCCTTTTCGGGGATCGTGACTGGGAATGTCAAGACACATGGTCACACGAATGTTGAATTGCCGAATGTCGAAATGCCGAAATGAATGCAAGATCCCATGGAATCAATCCAACGATGCAGGTGAATTTGAACAAGATCGGAGGGCTACTGTAGCATGACATAGTGTAACTGCCAGAAACCACTGATGGTTTTTGCCAGAGGACTCGAAGAAACTTTGGGGGTGATTGACAGAGGAGGTGAAGAGTCATTGGGAATATTCAAGAGGGATGAAGATGTTCGTGGAGGCGATTGACAACTGGATGAGCATTGAGGCCTGTAACTGGAACATAGAAGGTGAACTCGACTGTCACAGAGAAGACGAAGAGTCTCAAACTGCCAGAGATGCAACATACAGTGATGTTGAACACGTGGTAAACGACCAGAGAAGCTGAAGAGTCACGATGATGATTAGACAGAGAACTCAAGTTGTGGAGGAATTTTTCGCGGAGTGAGAATGTAGAGGCATTACGGATATTGCATGCACAAATACAATAGAGACTAAGAATGCGGAACAAAGAAGAGATATGTTGTTGTCACTGTGTAGGAGAATTCAGGTGTGTACAAGGAGGCAGAGCGTAGGAGCAGAAATGCACAGTCGAGGAATGGTGCATTGAAGGGATATGGCGCATAAAGCATAAAAGGCAAAAGAACAGAAAGTGCTAGAGGTGTGAAGAAGACACTGATGTAGATAGAGCAGAGAAGTGTAATAGAACAACGACAAGGCTGGTAAGCCATTGAATAATTTTATATCGCTGTAATAAGTTTTAGTAACAAAGAATTTATAATTCAGGGTGATTGGGAGGCACTAGGGAGGACTGGTGTCCTCGGAGGTTCAAGTGGGTGCTTGAACACAGGGAGTTGGTGCTTCCTTCTAGTTGGTGCTAGAGAAATCAGGGAGTTGGGGCTTCCTTCTAGTGGGTGCTAGAGAAAATAGAGAGTTGGTGCTCTCAGCAAGTAGAAACTTGAAAAACTGAGGTTGTAGCCTCATTATGAGTTGGTGTTCATATGTATGATAATGTAAAGAATGTAACTATTACTTATCATATAAAGGAAAAAGAGGTTTTTACCCTGTATGGGTTTCCTCGGGAAATATCTGTCTCTGTGTTTCTCATATATGTGACTGATGCTGAACGTGTCAATGTTTATTTCCCTGCATGATTGTCATCATCATTGAGTGCCTTGTAAAGTTTTTAAAAGAAGCATAATTGTTTAAGCACGGTAACAACTAATTCACCCCCCCCCTCAGTTGTCCAACAAATGTTATTGGGATAAGTAGTGCATCTTTTTTAGTTGTGCATTGTTTTCTTATAATGCACCGATGATGGGGTGTCCCACCAAATGCTCTTCTAGGATAATTTTTTATTATGTAGTTTGGTGCAATGAGGTGCACTGGTGCAGTTGATTCTCTAGAATACATTGGTGGGTTTATTGCAAAGAAAATGTCTCTTCTAATACGAGAGGCATCAATAATGTACATCTGCCATTTTGGTGCGTGATGCATAATTTTGAGTCGTTTGTTGTGTAGTTTTAGATGCACTGCTATTCCTGTAAATTCCCAAGATGCACTGTTGAGTCCGGGGTGAGTCAAACCCATGAAGCGCACCATGCATAATTTAAAAAAAAATGTATAAAAGACCAATTTTAAGCTCAACTTAAAATTTTAATCCGATGAAACTGAAAATAAGGAGGTAACAAACAATTTACCTGGTCTCTTCTCACTTGAGGAGGCATAGCTGCACCATAGAGAAAAACAAATTGCAACATTTTTCAAAATTTGAAAATGTACGGAATCTACCAGCAAAGCTATCGAACCGAGGAAGAAACATTGTAGAGCACTACAAATGGGGTGGTCCTAGGAGTGTGAGCATCAGTGCTTGTGTAATTGGTTGGAAACATAGAAGGGAACATGATAAAGAAACTTGGTTTGGTATTTTTATTTTATTTTACCCTATTGTGGTACACCTGACAGTAAGACACACGAGTGCGTAATGTAGCACTGAAACACACTAGTATGATTTATTTATTTTACCCTATTGCAGTGCACCATATAGTAAGATGCATCGATGCATGATAATATGAGTAATGCACCAATTAGATTTTTGGATATATGCTAAAAAACCTAAGGCTATAATACTATTAAATGCACCATTATTGTTGTTATGTGTGCCACTATTGTATACACACTAGGGCGGTTAGGTTTTTTAGCGTATCAGAAAAGGTTTTTTGATTTTTTTAGATTCATTTTTTTATTGAATAACCAATTGTTCTAACCTTATTCAGTGTTTCCTTCATATGTGCATTGATTCTCTTATTTTAGCATGAAACATCGATATGCATTTTATTTAAAAAAAAATAAAAAACAAAAATATATTTTAGCATTTTATATTAATAATGGTTATTAGTGTGCCTTATTAGTTCAACACTAGGATGTTATGTTTGTGAGTGCACTGGTGCGTTTGTTCAATTTAGGTGCACCAATGTAAAAAAACCTTCACAAAAACCTCTAACCGCCCACCTACACTACAACCTTTTCTATAAACAAAGAAGGGATCATTTTTCCATGGAGGTTCTTTAAAAACCTCCATTACAAGGTGGTCTCCTTGTAGTGGGGTACCCAAAGTTTAAATTTAAACTCGGGGTGCATTGAGGATTCAACAAATGAGAACACACTAGACGAACCATTGAATCTCTAATAAATGATATAAAAGGAATTCATTTTAGACTTGACAAAATGGTCACTACACTTGCTTCTCTTCATGATAAAACTCTTAATTTTTCTTTATGACCAAATTAAGAAAATTGGTTAAGTTGACTATAAATCCAAAAAGAATAATTTTTTCCTTTGGCACAACTTAGCCAAAATTGAAACCACAACCTAATACTAGCATCTTCAAGGACTAATAATAATATCTCCAAACCAAGTTATTAGTCTCTTGGTGTTTCTCTACTGCATGCGAGAATCCATAGCCCTACCAAAGTCACTACAATAACACAAAGATTTCTCTACTGCTAATAAGTGTCCATAACCCCTGCGAAGATATCTACATTTCCCTAGAAACTTGTATTCCTTCCCCCAATCTCCTGTTTCAAGATATTTTATTTGAATTTATTTGAAAGAATAGGGGAACATCAACTTTATTTATCTTATGGGGATGATTTCAATTTTATGAGGCTTGATCCAACTAGCTTGGGTTTTTTAGAGAAGTTATTTTCAGACAAGTAAGTCTAGACTATAATTGTCCACCTTGAATTAAGATGATTAATTTTAATGTTAATTATATGATTTGGGATTTTCCCATCCTTCTTGACTTTGTAACTAGATGGGCCTGCAAAATGTATAATCTTTTGGAAACTCTTTTAATGTATTTAACTATTTTGGGGAAAGAGAGTTAAATGTGTGCTACATTTTTGGGCTTCTTATGTCAAAAAATTCTCAATATGAATTTTATCTATATATGTTATACTATGGATGTCCACTCTATTCTACTACAACAATTTTTCATAGGATTACAACACTTGAGGAGGTGGAAAAAATTCCTTTGGTGGTCCAAAAGAAGGAAATTGGCAATGTTCAATAGCATCTTCAATATAATCCGTGATATTCAAACAAACAACCCATTCATCCACTTGTATTTGATATTTATGGGATATTTCTAGCCAATAAACCAAATCCTGCTTAATCTCAGCCACTTCCTCTCAAATTAAGAGTCAATTGTTTAGGGATTCTTCCCTTGTTTCCTTCTATGTTACTTTCACAAACTCAAATTGGTATTGTGTCTTCTCATGTGCAACTTTCTAGGCTAAATTTTTCTTATATAAAATTGAAAATTTTAAGCTCAACTCATATAGTTAAAAAGTTCTCCTATAGTAACTTTTGATCATTTAAGCATTGGCTACATTTTCCTCAAGATCATATTCAATAAACTATGTGACTAATCCCTAGGTTGATTTGAAATACTCAACTTGATTTTCTACGAATATTATCCTTTTTCATATTTTTGAATGCTCAAATCCTAAGTTCGAGCTTTGTCTAAAGTAGCATGGGTTATTTCCAACACCGTTGAGACCAATTTTGATAGTGTGGTCATTTTAGTGTCTAAGACCTCCACTTCAATTGTACAAATCATAGAATTATCTAGGCTTAGCTTTGTTTTCCTCCTATTTACTTGAAAATTGTTTGTTTTCTTTTATTATATGCTATCATTTCTAATTCAACCACATCATCAATAGGATTAGTAATTGGTGTGTTTTAGAACGATAATTTTTTTTCTAATTTGCTAGGAGTTATCACTTCTTCAATAACAATACTTTTTCCATTGTCAATGCTTGTTGCTTCTTTTAGAATGAATATGTCTTCCATAGTTTTATAAAACCATTCATTAGTTTGTTGAGGATTGTACTATTCTTGAGTCTTCGATGTGTCTGTATTCTTTTGTTGTTGATCACCAATCCATGTATTATTTCCTTTAGTTGCCTCTTTCCATTTTTTTCCTCTTCCTCCAAATTCATAGCGTTTTCTACTACATTCATAATTTCCTATGCTTCTAATATTTCCTTTTCCTCATCATATTTCTCTTGTACTCTCTTATAAACTTCTATTTTTTGTTCTTCCTACTTCTATTTATTTTCAAGTCCATCTCTACCTTCTTCTTCTTTTTTCCCTAGATCTTCTTTTGTTTTCTCTGGAACCTCAACTTGTCTTTTTAGTCTTTCTATTTCAACTATATTTTTGTCTTTTCTTTTACGTCTTTTTTTGTTTCTCACCTCTTCAATTTTATTCTTCCCATTTAATTCCTTATCCTTTTGGGAGGATGAGGGTTGTCCCTTTGGAATGGTTCTCTCCTTTACTTCATCCACTCAGAAGGAAGGAAGGAAGTTACGTGCATCCGATCGATCGAACAGAGCAGTCGATCAAGCTGCCATTGATAGGACTTCAGTCTAGGATCTAGCAAGCAGAACAGGTGGAGTTAGCTTCATTTATAATGTATGGCCCATGGGACCTACCCTCTTTTTAGTTATGAAACAAGTAGCATTCAGTTCATAGGTTTCATTAACAAGAATTTTAGGCTTTCTTCTAGAAAATAACATTTTTTTAGAATTACTCATGCTCCCATTTTTCATGATCATATGGCCAAGATATGTTTAAACAATCATTTTACCTCAAAAATATCCCCTTGGGATCATTTTTTCTAAACTACCCATGAGGAAGCCTATACTAAATCATTGCATTATCTTCCTATTTTGCAACTTAGGAGCTAGTCAATTGATAATGGCCAATGCAAAAGTTTTAAGGACTAAAACCTTTTTCTTCTATCCTTAGTTAATGATGCATTAAAACCATAAAGAAAGGTTTGATATTCTATCTCTCCTAAGATTGACCTATCTGGTACATGACAAGTGTAATACCCCTAATTGGTAGCTAGATATATTTATGCATACCTATTCATTTAGGTAGGTGAGACAATATTGTTTTGTAATGGAGTGCCTTGTATGCATGTGTTTTTAGGTTAGAGAGCCTATATATTGTGGCTGGTAAGCCAATATTTTTATTTTTGTAATCACACTTTATATCTTAGTAAAAATACATCACTATTATAGGCCTGAAGATGAAAAGAGTATGGCGGGATAGGACTCCACAAGAGGGAAATGGGGATAGGAATTGTAGAAGTGCGCTAAGTTAAAAGGGGATTAAGCCAAAGGAATATAATAACATATTCCTAGGTCATTAGTCCTTTTGATATGACTTTTTAATCCTAAGTTCCTAAGTGGGGGATAGGAATATAAAAGGGTGGATAGGACTCCAGGACAGGGAAAGGGGGATATGAATTGTAGAAGTAGGCTAAGTTAAAAAGGACTTAAGCCAAAGGAATATAATAACATATTCCTAAGTCCTTAGTCCTTATGATATGGATTTTTTATCCTAACTTCCTCAGTGGGGGAACAAATTACCAAGTGGGAACCAAGGATTTCCTTGTATGACAAGTGTCATGAAAAGTGCATGCATACTTAGGCCACGATCTTAGTGAGTTTTGGGAGAGGGATTCACTCATTCAAACTACATGGGAAATGGGTGAGCTGATCCAAATTATATTGAGAATGACATGAAGGCAGAGATATAACAAGGAAAAAAAAGGAGTTATTGCACAAAACATAGTAATATAGTTAAACTCAGATTCTATTAATGATTGTCTAGAATACAAAAGACTGTAAAATGCAAATCACACAAGCTAGCTAGAATGTTGGTAGCTTATCTTTGAAGAGTGAGATATGATGACTATGCTCATTCACAAGAAGTTGATTACAAAGAGGCCAAAAAGGCCTCTTTAACATCAAGCATCAATGAGGAAAACCTAAACATCCAAAAAACTAACACTAGAAGATGAAATTCCAAAAGGTTTGAGGGCCCTGATGTGGAGTTGATACGTCAACTTCCCAGGGAAAAAATGTTTCATACGATCTCCATTTGGGGTGCTCAGTACCCTGTCAGAAAGGTATAACTAAGGATTACACATTCCATTCGGCCTAGAATATACCTTTGAATACATGATAGGTACTATCATGCTAAAACAATGTCATTTAAAGCCTCAAAACGACCCCATAAGTTTGGGACCCGAAAAACCATAGAAAAAATACCAAGATGTGGAACCATTCTAAATTAGTGCGACAGGTGGGTGGAAATTCCTTAGGAATCAATGCTTCCTATTGCTTCAAGTTCCTCCATCATATGGGGTAACTTATACTTAATACAACTCCTAGTGATCCACTTGCCTTGGTGAACAAGTTGTCCTATTTTGACAACCCGATAGAGTTGGATGTTCTACTAGCAGGTGCCCTTGATATTAGTGTCCATGATCCATTCAAATTCACCTATTCAATGTAGTCAGGATTGAATTTTGTAGGGACCAAGTGTTTTTCCACATCTGAAGTGTTTAGGGGAGGTGGAAAATATGGTCTAAGAGACTCTAAGTAGTTCCATATTAAATCTAGGGTGTAATCCAAGGAAAGAGGGAATACTTAATTCAAAATCATTCTCACCAAAAACCTTAGTGATGGTGTAAGGCCCATATCAGAGTGGGAAGAGCTACCAATGGGGTCCTTTGAGTCACTCTTTCTACAAATGAAACCATACCTTATCTCCCACCTAAAACTTGTGTGGTACCTGATGTTGATTGTGGTATTGCTTGTACCTGGCATTGTATTTTTGCAAAATATCATGAAATTGTTGTTAGATGTTCCAGATTCACTCAAAATATTTAGATACTAGATAAGCCTCAGTTTGAGCATGGGAGGACACTTCATGTGTAGCTACAATTGATAGAGCTAAGCCAATGGGGGCCAATGGATGGAACCCAAAGCACACTTGAAAATGGCAATGGAAAATGGAGTTGTGGAGGGATTTGTTGTAGCTGTGTTGAAAATTAGGAAGGTTGTCATCCCATGTGCACGGATGTTTGGAATTGTACATTCTCAAGATATGGAAAATCATCCTATTGGCTACCTCTCTTTGTCCATCACTATCTGGGTGGAAGGAAATTGATTTGGTCATCTAGTTGGTGTCCATCATCGACCATAGGATGGACCAAAAAGTACTCACAAACCTACTTTATCGATCTAAAATAATTTTCCTTGGGATCCCAAACACGTTCAAAGAAGATCTTAGTGGTGGCATTGACTGTGATGCTCTTCTTGCTGGGTGCCAAAAATGCCATCTTAGAGAAACAATCAATGACCACAAAGACACGATCATTCCCATGCTTGGTTGAAGGAAGATTGGACATGTAATCCATGGAGATGGACTCCCAAGGCCTATGTAGAGTAGGAAGAGGGGTGTATAGCCCCTGTTTCTTGGAGGTGGGTTTGGAAATGGAACACAGAGTGTAGGATAACAAATATTTTGGAATAATGCCACTATTTTTTACACACCAAAGTGTCATGTTGCCCAACTCTAATGAGCTTCCCAAATAATCTTTGCAAAATCGTTTGAAGGAACATAGAGATGGCTTAGAAAGCATAGTAGTCCATCCTAGAGATGAAATTATGAAACGGTTTCCATGCGCTCATTGTTTGATAGGTAATAGAAACGTTAGAGACACTATTGCATAATTGTGGCCACCCATACGTCTCATGCCCATAGTGTCAATTTGAAGGAAATCAATGCATTCAATTTCATATCTGAAAATTACTTGCAAGTGACCTCAAATAGTAAACTAGGGTTGTTATCACTGAATAATTTTACACTGAAATTATAAAAGGAAATTATAGCGGAAGCACAAAAATTAGAGAGAAATCATCCATACACAAGAGACACAATTTTTTCGTTCAGTAAAATTTCTAGATTGAGAAGTTCCAAGGAAAAAATCAGTCCTCTCAGCAAATTAAAAATTCAACAAAAATCTTGGAAAACCCTTCCAACTTGAAAAATTTCTATATGTCTTGTTGACATCACAATCATATGGTTGACGTCACAAGTACGACCTTCCTGATCTACATGTGTCATACAGACCACACGTGTGACCTATTTTTTGTTGTTGTACAGTTCACATGTGTGGTGCAGACTGTATGAATCACACGTGTGACTTGTTTATATATTGTTGTCACATGTGCAATTGTCTCTCCCTCACATGTGCAACCTCTCTCTCTTGACAAAAAAATAGAAAAATAGAAAAAACCAGAAAACCTAGGCTAGATTTTCCAAAGTGAATAATTTCCTTGCTGAAATGTTTCCTCCCAATCTCCTTGGCACAAGCGCTCACACAATTATGCCAACTCAATAATGTCACAATGAGATGTGTCAAGTGTCTCCTCACATTGCCTCTCCTCTAGGATTCTAATGAGTGAGTTTAGGAAACCTTGTAAACTCAACATAAAATTATAATTGTTTATTCCTCCATGTGGGTGTGAAGCCCCAACCAATCCCTAGCACAATATCCAAGGGTTTTTCTTAAAATGAAAAGTAAAATGTGAGTGCCAAAAAATATTCCCACATTCCCAACATAAAGGCCAATGTGGTAATACCTCAAAATGCTACAAAAGAATCAACACTCCCTCTTAGCGAGGGAGGTATTCCATCCACCATCACCTGGAAGTATGTCAGTCTCCCAGACTAGAAATGGCTCTGTCCCCCACACTAGATCTGCTACCACAATTTCTCCCTTTGAAATAGAAGAAATCATATTGTATGACATGGACACTTCTTGGAAGACACCCTTCTCCTAGAAGCATCCCGCTTCTGATCTTCCTTCTTGGCTTCCTCAACCCATGATACCTTCCTGAGATTCTTGGAAGACTCCTCTCTCCCACTTGAACATGAAGGTTGACTTCCTCTAGATGATTGAATCTCCCTCTGAGCCTACTGACTTCCTATGAATTCTCACTCCCTCTAATTCTACACAACCTTTAGAGATATCTGCTCCTTATCCTTATTCACTTTCCTGCTACTTTCCATAGCTCACATAGCTTGGCCCTTTATCCTATACAAGTTTCTCTCTCTAACTCCAATAAATAATGTTGTGTCTAAGATATATCCTCTGGGAATGAACAACTCTTGTCCATATCGAAATAAAACCACATATCCCTTCTCCTCAATTGCTAATATTGAGAGCACACTCTTCCTAATTTTCGACACCCATAACACATTTGTCACTCTCAACACATCTCCTGACTCCATTCAAAATGGCATTGTTCCATATCCCTACACTACATTGTTACAACCTTAATTATTACCCTACAGGACAATGAGGATGTCATTAGAGGATTAAGTCCCTAATGCATCTTTTTCCTAGTGTTTCACACCTTTTGGATCCTTTTTTACCCAGCTTTAGGCATCCTCACATGACACCTAGTAGAAAAAAATTGAGGCCCTTGCTTGACACTAGTTGTGCAACCCACAAGGCACTGCCAAGTTTCTATAATTGGGGAGTTACGAGGAAAGATGTGAGATATGAGTTGGATCTTAGTGGCTAGGACCTAGGAACTCACATCATTCAAGTTTCTAGTGGCCTATAGAAGATCTATAAGCCTCTCCCAAGCCTCCTCCAAGAGATATATAACAAAGGAAATCCTTGGAAAAAAGGAGGAAGAATTCAATAGCAAGATTATGCTTCCAAACTACAGAAGCAACCAACCAGAAGTCATTGGATCCTAGCATGACCAAGGATTTGTAAGGAAGAGAAATGAGCAAGGATATTGAAGGATCTTGCATCAATAATCAAGGTATGAAATTGTGATGTAAGTTTCCGTTTACAATTAATAGATCATTTGGTTTTCCCATGAATTTTTGTTTTTGGAATATGCATATTTAGATATGATTATATAATTGATTAATAAAGATATATCTAAGGTATTAGTGATTATTCTTAACACTAGTGAAAATAAAAAGGGTTGGTAGTGTTTGTTACTTGTGTGCAGGAAGCAAGTGATTGGATATGGAGTTGGCGCTACATATCTACACCAATCAGGACATACAGGAACAACCAACAAACAAAGGTTTGCCTATCTACCCCTCTTGTGTGTAAAATAATTATTTTCCTTTGATGAAGTGAGAAAACCCCCCTATGGACTACACTAGGGTTCAACATGTAGGCAAATCTAACCGTCTAAAAGTATCCTACTTTTCTAATTACCCCAAATATACCCAAAATTCATACATCAAAGACAAAGTGAAAAGCTCAGGTAACTTTACCTCTTACTCCACGTCCGGTGTCGATCCTCTCACGTTTGATAGCTCTGCTGACTACAAGCCTCATCCCAAGGCTGGACTGCATTCATAAACAGATAAACAAGAAACTACAAAACATACATCTCATATATAAATCATGGGTTATATGTTAGAATGACAAATAAATTGAATACAAATATTTGACACATCACATTTTGGGACAAAAAAAGTATTCCTTTTATTGATATCACAATGCTTACTTACAACAAGCTCGACGACTGCTCCATGAACCTGGTCCAGGATCCTCTTCACCAAGCTCCAACTGTGCTTCCACATATCTTTCTCCTCTCATGCTTCTTCTAGGGAAATGGAATAGGATTATGATGGAGGAAAAAGGGTAAGAATAAAAAATTCTTATGCAAATCTCACAAGGTGGATGCAATTCTTGGGGCAAGGAGGGGATGTGAAACGGGCAGAGTTTCACTTTTCTTATGCTTATGTTAGGAATGAGACCCCAACACCTCTTTTTATATGACAAAAGGATGGTTATTCGGTTTGGTGACGGGCTATAGGTGGTGGATCAGTTGGGAAACTACCCAATATCCCGTAATCTCAACGAATTCCTTGCAACCTTTTGATTTTTACAACTTTTGTGAGCATACGCGGGTTGTAATTGTGCAACTAGCATACATATGTGGGATATAGTGATGCAAAAAGTGTGTGTACATGGGTAGTATTGGTGTGGGGTGCGTACATCTTCAAAAATAGTGTTTTTAAGAAGAGTTGCATAGTGATGGCTTGGCAAAATTTGCATGTAAGAGAGCCAAAATCCATGTATGCATGTATGGAGAAATTTAGGGTTATAATAGAAGCCCCCTAACAAGAGAGGTCATAAGAGAATAAAGTGGCCAAAATACATTACAAAATCTTCACCAATGTACGGAGCGAGTGAGCCTGGGACCAGAGTTCGGGAGGTGCCATCTACAAAAATAACAATTTTTTCTCCGAGGTGGGCATACCCATGCTCGGGATGAAATAAATCATGGTTGTCAATCAAATACATTGTATATCCATGTCATATAACTATATAAAGTGTATCCATGAGAAATACACAATGGATATACATCTCAAAATCAAAGATATACATGTATAATATCCATCTTCAAGAAGAAAATGACGTCTGATGGATGGAGATGAGGTCTTCAGAGCTCGAGCAACAACTTTGAGATCTTCAAAAATCGGATAGGAGTGTAATGTGAGTGTACAAATTCACTACCTAGAGGTATTCGATGACTTGTTGGGAGTAGACAATAGGATCTCAGTGATTAGGCAGGGAAATTCATTGATTTCGAACAAGGACTTGATTGGACTTTCGGGATGGCTGGGCATGAGGTCAAGATACAAACTGCAGAAAGGCCGATTTAGGTTGGGTAAAAATTCCCTTGGAAAAGAGAACGAATGATGAACAAACTTAGGCAGCATGACATTGACATAAGTTCATGATGTAGGAGGCAACACAAACTCTCCATGTGTTCGGAAGGATAACCAAACTGAGGAGGACACAACTCTATGTAGTGATAACAACTTCCTAAGGTCATATTAAATCCAAAATCTTGAAGAACAAATAAAAGGATGTTCTTTGTCCAAGGGCGGCTCATTGTGTTTCCAGAAAAGAAAATATATTTCCCGTCCTCTTTTTGGGGTATTTTTGATTTATTTTTGTCTTTTTCAATATTTTTAAAGAACTTGAAAAATAATAAAAGAATGCTACATTAAAAAGGAGGAACGAGTGTTGCAAGCATACTAGTTCCAAGCGTAAGGAACACACTAATACTGAGAGCAAGGAGACATGTGTAGGAAAAGGACACTTGGGGAAAATTCCTCCATGGGTCAAGGTGTCAGGTTGCAGAGGCAAAGTGCTACAAGGATTGCGTATAAGGCATGCTTCAAAGGTTCAATTGAGAGCAAAATGGAGTCGGCATTAGGCCAAAGACGCAGAGATGAAAATGTGATTAGCAGGACACGATGAAACCCCCTTCAATGTAATTTTCACGAGCCCAGAGAAGGTAAGATCGGTGGTTTTTTCACGTTTAGAGAGTCTAAAAAAACGTAAAAGAAGACTCCACTGGGGTACCTTTTTCAAAAATAGGCTAGTCGTCTTGAAAAGGGGATAAAATAGCACCGAAAATACATCTATTCAGAACCATTTTAACGAGTGTGACACAGACAAGATCACTTGCAAATCTTCTCAATTTTAAGGAGTCTGAAAGAGCTTAACTATAGACTCCATATGGTGTGTTCTTTTGGACCAATTTAACGAGTTTGAAAGAACAAGGTCACTCAGAAATATTTTCAATTTTAAGGAGTCTGAAAAGAGCTTAACTATGGACTCCGTATAGTATGTTCTTCTGGAACAATTAACGAGTGTGAAGGAACAAGGTCACTCGACAATATTTTCAATTTTAGGGAGTCTGAAAAGAGCTTAACTATGGACTCCATGGGGGTTCCATTTTTGTAAATTTAGTCACTCAAGCCCGAAAAAGGGTTAAAATTATACTTGATAATACTCTTCTAGCAAACCTAAGTTCCTAGAGTATACCTTTTTTTATAAAATTGAACATTCGGAATGAGAAAGGGGTAAAATACCGTCGAGCAGACGTGCCTTCAAATTTTAGTTTGACGAGCGTGAAGGACAACATGATCGCTTGACAATATTTTCATGTTTAGAGATTCTGAAAAGGGCTTAAAGAAGACTTTTTTTTGGGATTCCCGAGGATGAGGCAAAGAGTGATGACACATCAGACATATGAGGCTCAATATCGTAATCATGATAGGAATAAAAGGACTCCCAAGCCTAAAGTCATTGAGAACGACATGGATGCCAAAATGAAACTAGGGTCTACTTAGGGAATCCATGTAGAGGTAGGCTCTACCACCTTACCATGACACTTCTAAAGTATACATGATGGGTCCGTACTATAGTTTGGTGGGGTTGATCCCATGGAAAAAATAAAAAGACAATGAGATGCAGAAAGTGGAGGTGGAATCCTAACTTAAATGCAAAGAAGTTGGAAAAACGAATTTTGCCAAAGGACCTTTAAAAGTGACCCATCTCCCAAAAAGTTTTCCAAACCAAAAGTGAAGTGTATCGTAACATCCAATGAGAAACTCAAGAACCAGATTAAATGATTTTCAAGCCAGAAAAAATGACAAACGGGTCTAAAAAAGTGCCCAAAAAAGCCCAAAAAAGTCTATAAATAGAAGCTGACACCTCATTTTCACCATTGCAAATTGAGAATTAACCAAAAAGCTAAAAATATCCCTTTGCTAAAAGAGTTGATTCCGAGAGCTTCAGAAGACAAAATGAACTTCCGCTTGGACCAAGTTAGTACAATCCAACCCCTCTTTCATAACTTTACTTCTTTTATGCATTTCTTTTAGTTTTTTTGGGGGCATACCCTCCTAAAAAAGCTAGCCCTACATGTACGTGGGTTGTCTAAGGATAGCCCACGTATGCCTGTGGGCAGAAAACAATCTGCCCACATTCATACATGACTGTGTCCAAGAAAACCAACGTACACCCTCAATTACATGGAAAAAATGAAAATACAAGAGCTAACTCCCTCCATGAACTTGTCATTTGACAGGATGTCTGTCCACTAGAGAGAGAGGGAGCACGAGGAAATTGATATCTTGGTCGAAGAGGAACCTGCTGTTGTCGCCTCATTGAAAAATGTAGGTTATGGAATTTCTTTCGGTGTCCACTCATGAGGGCACAACCCAGGTTGCTGAATTCCTTAGTGGATTATTGACACCTCGACGCAGAGGCATTTATGCTCGAGGGACAATCATTGACTCCAACAACTGAGGACATATAAATTCTGACTGGCCTCTTGAGGAGAGGGGAACCAGTCAACTTGCGTTCATTTCCCCCCAGGCCCCACAACATCGCCGAGTTGATCAAACTACATTGAGAGGCCGACACTGAGAAACTAGGTTCTCAGGTGCCAATCCACAATATCGCCAACCTATCACTGAAAGTGATAGTTTTACTCATTGGGCGGATCATTGGATCTGCGACTTTACATCAAGCCTCTCAGGCACACATGTATTGTGCAGTACAATGCTTAAATGCACGAGTGTTCGATTGGAGCATGACCATGCTTGACTGCATGAAAGACAACTTACAGAGTGTCGTGGGAAAAGTAACAAAAACTTCGGGTTTGGTACAATTTTGTGCTTGTTCTTCTTAAAGAGGGTACCCAACATGATTCCATGAGAGACAGTACGGGGGCATGTGGCCTCCTTCCCAACAGTGTGTAGATGGGCAGCATTGTTGCTATGACAGGGGGGAGAAGGACCATAGAGGCCTTCGACGATACATTCTTTGACTAGTGGGCATGGAAGATTCCAACAATAGAGGACTGCCCCTATGCCAGAATCAACTTTTCCAGGGATCTGAACATGCCTGTAATGATTCCCTCCTAATTGCACAAGGAAAGAAGGAATGATTCCATGTGGTCTAAAAGAATGATCGTCGAAAGCAGTAAACAGAGTAGGTGATGGAGACAAAACAGGTTGGCCAATGGCCTTCCAACATGCCAATGGCATCACGCAAGTCGAGACACCCTCATCAACCACCGTACGAAAAATATTTCGAGTAAAATATTTTGTGGGGTGAGCCACTACTATTTGGAATGCAACGTGGTATGGGAGACGAGGTTTCAAGTCGGTCGTATCAAGCATGATCATTCCTAGATTACAAGTCTCGACAAATCCTAAGGAAGCTAACAGAGCCTTTATCTACGAAGGGAAGCTCTGGGGGACCTCCAAAGTGGACATCACGCAAGGGGTTTGTGACAAATCCTCCACCACAGAGTAGTTATGGCTGGCCCTCACATTTGGATTATGCGAAGCTTTTTTGAACGCCCCCTTTGGGATACGTGTCATTGTTTCACCCAACATCTTCTCAATCTGGAGGGGGACATATGGGTTTACAACTTCCTTACCATTTTCAATAGAATCCAACATTCTGTAATCATGTTCCCTAGATGCTATGTGAGAGTCACCTTTCAACATATGAATGTTCATGACCGAGAATTACTAGAAGATGAAGGGGGTCCCTGACTTCCCTCATCTGTTCTAGTAGAGGCTTGAGTCAAAATTTTCCCATGTGGAAATGGGTTCGTTAACACAACAGGATATTGTTGCACCAATAAATTTTGGGCCTCCACAAGTCGAGGGCAGAGGTGAGTCAGATGGTCTCTCGTGCAAAGGTTACATGGATACTCGACTTTCTCTTCTCTGTGTTGCCCCGACCAACATTGTTAGTGGGTTTCTTATCCCCCTTACCCTTCTTGTTTCATTGTTTTTTATTCCCTTCAGGCTGTTGGTTAGCCTTTGGGTTTGTAATGCACACTGTGTACATCCAAGGTTTGAGTAGGGGGAGTAGCCGAAATAGAGGTTTGGCTGGCTGTTGTCTGTTTTATCGGAAATTGTTGCAATTGATTCGAAAACTGATCAGTGGGATTTGCTTGTGCTGAACCAACTATACAATCGACATGTGGTCCATAATTGTGTCTGGCCTTGTCAAGGATGGACCACGACACATCTGGTAAAACCCAATAGAGAAAACCGGACTAAGAGTATATCAGTTCAAGATGTTGAGCTCTCATTATTGCCTCTTCCTCTGAAAACACTCCCGACATTGCAACACCCTTGGATAACTAGGGTACCAAAGACTTAAGGAACCACTCTAGTAATTTTATCAAACTCTACCAAAGACTTAAGGAACCACACCACTACTTTTATCAAACTCTTCCAATGCCGCCATTCTCGGATGTGATCCGAGATATGCTTGGCCTTTGTTTGCTCAAAATTGGCCAACAATTCTGTGCCAGCATCGTATCCCACATGTAGTTTGAAATGATTTAGAAAAACCATTGCTAAATCACTAAAGCAAGAGTATATTGAGTGGTCGAGCTCAATGTACCATTTCATAGCACTCCTGATAAGAGTGCATTGAAATAGACGCAATTGTATGGAGTTGTCTCGCAAAGAGTTCGATGAGCACCATAGGTGAAAAGTGGTCACGTAATCACCTGGATCTTCGTTAGGATTACCTTCAAACTTTGGAATGTCTGAGGGGAACCTCATCGACATAGAAGACCAATGCGTATCATGAAAAATTGGGTCATTTAGCAAATTTGACAAGTCTAGAAAATGTAATGTCGCGAGAAACAGTAGTTTGGGTTGTTGACTATGTACAGGGAGAAAGGAGCCTAGAGTTTGACTGGCACCAGGTTGCCAGGAAAAGTTGGGCTGCTGACCATGGTTTTGGTAAATACCATGGCCTTGGCTAGTGAATGAATACTACATTTGTTGGGACATCATTGACTGACTCCCTCAGTTGGATGTTGAGGGCTGGGCAGGGATTGCTCCTTGCGTTGTGTTCCAAAGATTCTGGAAAGGGTTTCCCCCTACTGATCCGACGGGAATAGGTACTGAGCCTTGCTCGGGTTTCCATTGACTATGGAATGGGTTGCCCCTGGTCAACATCCCTGATGAGGGAACTACTCCCTACCACGGATTTCAGAGTCCTTGTGAGTAGAAGACTCCTGTGTAGGAATAGTACCCTGCACAAGATTTTGTTATCCAAAACCAGGGTTTCCCCTAGCCGAGATGGTAGCTGATGAAAAATAGGTATTTAAAAATGGATCGAACAAATAGAATGGCATTGAACCCATTGGCGTGGTGTAGGAATAAGGTCCTATAATGGATGCTCTGAACAAGCTATAGTTCATGTTTGGCCTGACGGGTTGTTGGGAAGTACCGTCGAGCGAGGGGGACGAAGGAGGTATATGACCCCCACTGTAAGGGAAAGTGTTGTTGAGGTTCCCACCATAGACCCTTGCAAAGTGGCGTTTGAGCTCCCTGCCCCCAGACCCATGTTCTGTAGGGTGGAGTAGGTGAGGACGAAGTTCGTATCAAAGTTGGCCATCCTATATGAAAACGGAGGGCCCATCACACTCTGTGTGAATGGAGCAGTGATCGTCGCCATAGATAGAATCAGATCGCTACTTGAGGTAGAGGCGGTTTAGAGCATTGTGGTCCAGATCGACAAAGGTGAGTTAGGAGGTAGAACACCCCCTGTAGTGGCATCCATTGAGGGAGTGTGAGGACTCCCTGACAAAGTAGCAACATTTTCTTCCATCGCTACTTGCAAAACTAACTAACACTCGTGATGTGTTACCCTTGGAGGGGAAAGTTGTATCAAAAGTGGCACCGACAAGTCAGTGATCAGAGGGTTAAATGGACTGAGAGCTTCTGCTCCAAGGTCAGAAATAGTTGGTTCCTCTAGATTTGAGTCCTCTCCTCTCGGAGTTGGCTTGAGAACAATTTCTTGTGGCTCGGTCGCCTCAAATGAACCTTGATGGTCAAGTATTCATCGTAACGGTGGAAGTGGTGGCTCCAATGTAACTGACGATAGGCCCAGAATCCTTCGTGACCGACGGGGCTCTTGATCTTCCACTTTGTGAGAATATTAATGACATAGTAAGGATTTTACTAATGTTGAAAACCAAGCACACACTAGAAACATTCCTACAAGATAAAGCAAGCAAAACACTATCTAGTTGGAGAACAATTACACCAACCAGCACTAGAGAAACTTACCAGTGCAAGTGAAACTTGAACATGGAAGCACCCTCTGAGTATACTCTACAAAGCGTGGCTCAACGTCTACCCTAGGTACAATGGTATACCACTGCAGTCACCTGTGTAAGTCCCTAAAGTAAAGGAAGATAAGTTTCCAGCTCACGAACAATCACCAGGCGGGTATAGTCGATAGTTAGGTGGACCGCATTTAGCAGGGTAACAAAGCCTGAAACCTACCGAGGGAATCAAAATCAAGTGGTATGGAAGTCAACTAAGGATCCCAAATGGATTCGAGGTCCACGAAACTCCGTAGGAAAATGCAACCAACAGAATCCCATGACAAGTCCTCAATATGCGTTCCCCACTGCACTTGGTCCGGCTTAGCAGGGGTTATCTTCACTACCTTTCCACACATGACCTCGTGTTTATCCCCTGTGTTAGAGGGGGGTCTCAGATAAATTTCACATTTACTAGAATTTTTACACTCCCTAGCTCTGACTCCAATGTTTGTTTTTAAGCCTTGAAGAGTTTCCTCTCCAACCTAATCTAAGGTTGTAGCCTAGACTAGTTGATTGACCCTACAAACATAAAGTCTAGTTGATTTTAATTTAGCGTTAATTTTAGATGGCTTGTTTTAAGTCAAGGAAATGGTAATGAAAATAGTGGTGTGTTTTAAGAGACGAAAAATAGGATAAGTAAACGAAACTGAAAGAAAAATTACTTCTAATTAAAAAAATAGATTTTGCAACTAACTCTTTAACCAAATTTTCACAACTAACTTTTTATAAGATATTTTAAAGGAAAACCTAAAATGAAATTTCGCTCAACTACGAGCTACTTAATGTTCTAAGAAATCAGTAAAGAACTTAAGAAAATAACTATTTTCCCTAACAAGCAAAGTAACTAACCCAGCTACTTAACCAAACCAAGAAATGAAATCTTTTTCTGGTTTTTTTTTTATGCTTCAAACAAGAAATTTGAAATAAATTATTATTCTTTTTCTTTAAAGAAAGCGAAAGGGGGAAAAGTGAAAAACAAGACAAGACTGAAAACTTGACCTCTGGCCCATTGCGGTTCTCAGGGAGTCACTAAAGACACCTAATAGGTTGATCAACAACACTCAAAGACTTACCTAAAAACCTTCTAAACTAAACACAAGAAATCTTTAAAAAGATAACCAAACTGACATCAAACCCATGCTTCGACTGTAAAAACAAAGACACTGTACTTAATCAAGAAACCTCGAGAAGTAAAAATTCAATCAGGGAAGAGGTTGACTGCCTCTTCTTAAAGAAACAATTTCTTGACACAAACACGCAACTCACACTTCAGGAGCCTGCATATGTACGCGGGATGTCTAAAAGCAGGGCATGTATGTATGGGTTTTGTACCATACCAGGCCGCGTACACCTCTATAAATTCTAAAAACAAATCAAACAAATAGGTAGACTGACAGGGTAGGGAGAACTAGTATGGCACCAACAGGTGACCAGAATCCCTTAAAGACTCAACAGACTCGGAAATAAAATCAGAAGGTAAAAACCAATCAAACACCCAAATAATCCCCTAAAACCCTAGAGGTTTCCCCAGTATGGTCTTCAGTTCTTCTATAGCAAGAAAACCCCCCTATGGACTACACTAGGTTTCAACATGTAGGCATATCTAACCGTCTAAAAGTCTCCTACTTTTATAACTATCCCGAATATACCCCAAATTCATTCATGAAAGACAAAGTGAAAAGAATAGGTAAATTTACCTTTTACTCTGCATCTGGTGTCGATCCTCTCGCATTCAATATCTCTGCTGACTACAAGCCTCCTCCAAAGGATGGCCTTCATTCACAAAAAAATAAACAGGAAACTACAAAACATGCATCTCATATATAATTCATCAGTTAGATGTTATAATGAAACATAAATTGAATACAAACATTTGACACATCATATTTCGGGATAGAAAAAATATTCCTTTTATTGATATCACAATGTTTACTTACAACAAGGTCAATGATTGGTCCACAAACTTGGTCCGGTCTCCTCTTCACCAAGCTCCAAATGCACTTTCACATATCTTTCTCCTATCACACTTCTTCTAGGGAAATGGAATATGCTTATGATGGAGGAAAAAGGGCAAGAATGGGAAATTCTGATGCAAATCTCACAAGGTGGATGCAATTCTTGGGGCAAGGAGGGGATGTAAAACGAACATATTTTCATTGTTCTTATGCTTATGATATGAATGAGACACCAACACCTCCTTTTATATGACAAAAGGATGGTTATTCAGCTGGGTGATGGGCTATAGGTGGTGGATTAGTTGGGAAACTACCCAGTAGCTCGTAATCTCAACGAATTCCTTCCAACTTTTAAATTCTTACAATTTTTGTGAGCATACGAGGGTTGTAATGGTGTAGCTAGAGTATGTACACAGGCTATAGTGGTGCAGCAAGTGTGTGTACGCATGAAGTAGTGGTGCAGGGCATGTACATATTCAAAAATAATGTTTTTAAGAAGAGTTTCTCAGTGATGGCTTGGAAAAATTTGCATGTAAGAGGGCCAAAATCCAGGTATGCATGTATGGAGAAATTTAGAGTTATAATAGCCTTCTACATCTAGGGAGAACCATAAGAAATCTAGTCCACTCCTATATAGGATATTTAGGCTTATCCTAGGGAGATCTTACTGATCCATTCAATGAGATCCATGTGATAATTTTTACCATAAAATACATGCTTAGTACCCATACCATGTTCCACATACAAATATGAGTCATACTATGTGAATCTCTCAAACAACTCCCATGCTCATGTCATATGACATGTGGCTCCACTATCCACAAACAAGTCCCACTACCAGAAACTGCATTGGAAATGGAAAATACTAATAAGAAATCCCTTTGAAGCCTATATGTAACCTCATCCACCTCTGTTGATGATGCATGTTGCTTCCTACTCCCTTTCTTTCGTTATATACACTTTGAAGCATAATGGCTATGCTCATGGAAATAAAAACACTTGACCTTGCTAAGGTCCTTCTTCTTCCTTTGTTATGGATATGCCTCTCTCCTCATGTTATTCTTTCAAGAAATATTTCCTCCACCCTTCTTAGCATGAGTATCTAGGTACAGGTTCTCATAATCACTACCTTTTAGTATTCCATTCATGGACTCTATCTGAGCCTCCTCCTGGATGAAATCGATCCATAGTCTAGCAAATGGTGGAAAATTATCTCATGCACAAATACCTTGCAAAAATGGTTCCCAAGACCCATGAAAACCATTCAATGCAACATTCACCAAATTTGTGTCATCAACTACCCCACCAATGGCTACAAGTTGATCATGAATCTGAGTGATACTCATGAGGTAGCTAGCAACTATATCTAATATGGAAATCTCAACTGATTGGATCTAGTGCCTCAAAATCAAATTCCAGTTTGCATTCCTGCTTTGGTACAAGCCCACCAAAGCATAATACATGTCCTTTTATGTTTTCTTCTCAAAATTATGAGGAATCAAGTGATCCTTCACAAAATCCAACAACATGCACTTGGCCTTCACTTCCCTCTTCTTATGAGATGCCAATTCCTGTGCATTATTTGGATCCAAAATCACCATCTCAACATACTCTTTGATATAATTCTCTTCCATAAAAAATTAATTCTATCCTTCCAGGCCCAGAAATTAGTGGTCCTGTACAACCCATCCTTAACTCTAAGAGTACTCACCATTGTGTCCTACCCAAAAGAAAAAATCTGCAGCAACAAAAATCTGCATCCACTTGCATCTCAAGAGATGACTCCCTCTCTCTCTAGAGCCTATGATCCGATACCATGTCAATTTTTAGGCAATCAATGTTGTTATAGTCCAAAAATGCCTTATCTGTGCATACAAGACATTGGCCTTTCCACTTACATACTTTACCAAAATATTGTTGAGGCTTCCTCTTAAAAAACCATTTTTTGGATAGTCTACGCAACCTGATGCACTAATATCCCACGTACACACGCATGTCGCATGCTAGTTATCACACATACATACGCGAGTTGCATGCTAGTTAGCCCGCGTTTACCTCCAGAAGTTGCAAAAACTATAAAATTGCACAGAATTCGACGGATTTTAAAGGATATAGAAGGTTTCCTAACCATTTTACCCCTTGTAGCATGTCCCCAAACCGAATAACCATGTTTTTCTCATATAAAAAGAGGTCTTGGGGTGTCATTTAGAGAGACAAGCAAGAGAATAAGAAAACTTGACCAAAATCCCTTCCCCTTCTTAGCCCAAGATTTGCATCCTATTCTAATTTTTGGCCTCAAACTTCCCCTCCAACTCTTTCCTCTTATTCAACGCTTCCTACTTCCCTAGGTGATAAGTTGGTTGTGAGAAGCTAACGTGGGATTCATGCAATTGGAGCCATGATAGAGGAGCTCGGGCCTAGTTCATGGAGTGATTTTTGACGAAGGTTGTAATCCTTTTTATCTTAACATTGGACAAAAGAGTTCATTCTTGCCCCAAAACCCTATGTCTACATGATTTTGTTGATTTGTGCATTTATATCTATGTATAAAATTTTAAAGTGATTAGTAGAGATAACATATGTTGTTTCATTGTATTCCTAACATTTTGTAGGTCATCTTTGGGAGGAGACCAGTAATCTAGGAGGAAACAACAAGCGAAAGAGGTTGACACCAACCACAAGGACTAAAGGTGCATTCATTAATCCTCTTTCCTTTCTTTCTCATTACTTAGTTTAGTAGGTTTTGGGGTAGTTTAAGGGAAGAACTCTCTTTTAAGGGATTTAGTGCTCTGCCTTTACCTTTGACCCAGTATAGGGGATTTTTTCCCCGTAGCAAATGCATTCAATTTCATATATGAAAATTACTTCCAAGAGACCTAAAATAGTAAATTATGTTTTTATCATTGAATAATTTTACACTGAAATTATGATAAAAAATTATTGTTGAAGCACAAATATCAGAGAGAAATCATCCATACACAAGAGACACCTTTTTTTTTGTTCAGTAAAATTTTCAGATTGAGAATTTTCGAGGACAAAACCAATCCTCTTAGCAAATTACAAATTCAACAAGAATCCTATAAAACCCTTCCAAATTGCAAACCCATTGTATGGCCTGCTGACGTCATAACTGTATGGTTTACGTCACTTGTATGGACTTCCTGATCCACATGTGTTGTACGGATCACATGTGCGACCCATTTCTACTGTGGTACAATACATATGTGTCGTACAGTCTGTACATATCACATGTGCAACCTATTTCTCTACTATTGTCACATGTCCATCTATCTTTCCCTCACACATGAAACTATCCTCCTCACACGTGCGACCTCTCTCTCTTGACAAAAAATCAGAAAAGCAAAAAAAAAACAAAAACCTTGGGCCATATTTTCCAAAGTGAAGAATTTCCTTGTTGAAATTTTGCCTCTCAATCTCCTTGGAAAAGTGCTCACTCACTTATGCCAACTCCATTATGTCACAATGAGATGTGCCAAGTGTCTCCTCACATTGCCTCTCCTTTTATAGGAGTCTAATGAGTGATTTTAGGAACCCCTTCTAAGCTCAACATTAAATTAGAATTGTTTATTCCTCCATGTGGGGGTGAAGCCCCAACTCAATATTCAAGGGGTTTTCAAAAAATGAAAAGTGCAATGTGAGTGCCAAAAAATATTCCCACATGCCTCACACCAAGGCCGATTTGGGAATACCTCCTAATGCTACAAAATCATCAGCACATAGGAGTTAAGAATTGTGGTTAGTGCCATAAATGGGTTTGAATGAGGAAATTTGTGACATGGTTGGTGCTTCCCTTCTTGTACTTGATGTTCAAGTGGAATTGTTGTAGGTACATGGACCAATTTTTATGGCATTTATTTTGTAACTTTCCTTATGTCTGTGAATTGGAGAGACTTGTGATCAGTGTGGATGATCATTTCCTTCCCCAGAATGTAATGCTTCCACTGTCAACATGCATGCATAATGGAGTACATATATTTTTTGTAGGTGGGGTATCTGGGAAAAACATCATATAGTGATTCACTCTGATAGGTCATTGGATCCCCATTCTAAGTGAGGATTGCACCATTATCACAATCTAAAGTATTTGTCTCAATCTCAAATGGTTGTTGCAGGTATGGAAGAATAAGGATTGGTGTGGATAAGAGGCATAATTTCAAATACTCAAATGATTTCTATTGGGAAACTACCAAAACAAAATTGGCCTTGGCTCCACCCTTGGTCACCTGGATTAGGGCCCAATTGATATGAGAGAATCCCAACACAAATTTGCGGTAGAATTTGGTGAGGCCTAAGAAGTTGTGAAGCTCTATCAGTGTCTTCGGGGCCAACCAATCATGGATGACTTGGATCTTGGATGAATCCACATGCACACCCTGCTAATCCACGATGTATCCCAAATATTGGATTCTATGCATGCCCAAGGAACACCTCTCTAAATTGGAATATAAGTTGTGTTGTTTCAGGGTGCCCAAGACCTGCTAAATGTGCTTCAAATTTTCCTCCCAAGGTTTTCTAAAAATGAGGATTTGATCCATATATACAACCACAAATGAGTTTTTGAATGGACACAATATATCATCCATCACCCACATAAATGTGGTTGGGACATTAGTCAAGCAGAAAGGCATGACCAACCACTCAAAGAGACCTTATTTAGACTTGAAGGTTGTCTTCGATACATTATTTTTCTTAATCAACACCTGGTGGTAGCCTAAATTTAGATCAATCTTACTGAAAAATTTGGCTCCCTTGAGCTGACCGAGAAGATCATCAATTTGGGGGATTGGGTTCCAGTTCTTGATTGTGATATTTTTCAAGGCTCTGTAATCAATATAAATTCATCATGTCTCATCCCTCTTTTGTACTAGAAAAGTTGGGCTCCAACAAGGTGAGGAGCTTGGTCTGATGTGGCCCTTTAGAATTAGTTCTTAGATATGGAATTCGATTTACTCATCCTCCATAATATAACACTTGTGTATAGGGTCATTAGGTAGAGGAGCACTAGGTGTCAACTTAATTGGGTTCTTTAGCTTATAGTGCAAAGGAAACCTAGTAGGTGAGGCAAAGATGTCTTTGTGCTCTTCTACTATCTTGTTCATTTATTGTTTTTGTGTAGAGAGACTTTGTGCAAAGGTTTTGGCAGTTGCAGTGAACTTCCATTCACATTTCTATTGGACTATAAATAAGCCAAATATATCTATCTGAGATACCACCTCTTTGCACTGGTTCATGGAGATCAAAGAGACCGCAGTAGTTGGGACTGCCTCCAGTACCCTATAGAGTTGACCTACCAATGTAATAATCATACTACATGGCCTAGATTCATAAACAACATGAAACTTCCACATATATGGTTTTCCTAATATAAAATCAAAAAATTCAAGGGGGAAAAATCACACAATACCTCATCTTTGAAGGGTTTGATGTTGCAGAGCACACAACATTATTGGTTGACACAAATGTCGTGTCCCTAGTTGATACAACCGATGGTGTATGGTTGAGGTTGAATTGTCATTGTTAGGTTCAACCTCTTTATGACCTCTGTTGATATTAGGTTCTTCTTACTATCATTGTCAAAAATGAAATGGAGTGGAGTCCCCTTCACCCACATCTATAAGTGGAAGATATTCTCCCTTCTTCATGCTCCTTGGGTTCCTCTAGCTATAATTGTTTGGTAGCGATGGTGACATTAGGTCATGCGCCAATGATCCATTTTCCCTTATCAAATTCTGAATCAGAGTCTAAGTCAACATCCAACTTTGAGGCTTTCCTCTCAGCCAATAATAACTATTTGGAGCGACATTTATCAATGTTGTGCCAAGGGATTTTGTGGAACTCACACCACTTTCCAATGTCCTCTTTAGACTTCTTGTTACCCTTCTTTGCTTGTGGCTTGGAATGGTTGTCCTAGGGTTGGACATCCTTACTCTGTACTTTTTTCTGGTAGTTAGGGCCAACTTTACTATGATTCTACTGTGATCGGTTTGCAAAATTGAAATCCCTCTTATTCTTTTGTTTGAACTTTTTCTCAATATTAACAACATATCAATAAGCGACTCCCAGTGAGTAGATGTCCAGGAATTCCATATCTATTTGTATGTACCTATGTATTCCATTGTGGTACTTTAGGACCAGGTGCTACTCAGATTATTTAATACCCATATTTTTTCACAAGGTATGGAAGATGTTGGTGTACTTAGACACCATTTGGTCTCTCTCCTAATACAAAGTTGTCCATCTCGTGCACTGGTCATCATAGTTTCCAACATGGTAGTATTTATCCTTGAGGGCATCAACAAAATATTCCCAAGTGGGTCTTGACCCAAAAATTGTAAACTCATCTTCAACATCTTTCTCACAGTAAGTCTCCCACCAATATCTGACATGGGAAAGGGCTTTAAGGAGAGGGAAGGTGATTTTTTCACTCTTGGAAAATTTTTGGACAAAAAAATAACCCTCTAGCGGATTTAACCATTTTTTCCAAAGCATCAACATATATATAGGATTCAAATAAAGGAGTATCAAAGTTAAATTGTACCTTAAAGGGCGTCACACCTCCAAAGTGACTGCTGGTTGAAGGTGCCTCCATTGTTGTTGGCAATCGTCGAAGGATCTGAGTGAAATTATCCATCATTTTGTTCCTCTGTCACGTGAGGGATTCCTTAAGAAATCGTTTGATATGATCTCTTGCTCCACCATCTCTCTTTTTTTCTTCCATGGGAGATTGTTTGGGCTGATGGGAGTGTTGTTCCCCAACCTCAACTAGTTCAAGAACTAACTCTCGGTAACTTGACCTTGTCGGGGACATGCACAAAGAAACAAAAAAGAGCAGATTCCTCTAATACCACTGATCCAAATTATATTGAGAACCACATGAAGGAAGTGATGTAACAAGGAGAAACATAGATATATAGCAATAAACATAATAATATAGTTAAACTCAAATTCTATTAATGATTGTCTAATATACAAAATACTATAAAATGCAAAGCACATGAGCTAGCTAGAATGGTGGTAGATTATCTTGGAAGAGAGAGATGTGACAACTATGATCATTCACAAGAAATTGATTACAAAGAGGCCAAAAAGGTATTTTTAACATAAATCATCAATGAGAAAACCTTAAACATCCAAAACCCTAACCCTAGAAGATGAAACATGAAACATTTTGTGGGACCCGATGCAGTTAGTTGATACGTCAACTTCTTGAGGGTGTAAATTTTGCATACGATCTCTCTTTGAGGTGATTGATACCCTGTTGGAAAGGTATAATTGAGGAGTACACATTCCATTCAACCTAGAATCACCTTTCATTACATGTTAGGAACTATGTGCCAAAAAAATTTCTTTTAGGGCCTTAAAACGATCTCATAAGTTTAGGACCTGGAAAAAAATAGAAAAACTGGCAAGATGTGGAACCATTATGAATTAGGGGAATAGGTGGGTGGCCACTAATATCCACCTAGATCATGAGTAGATATGGAGGTAAGAATTCGAACCAGAGCTTGGGGAGCGAGTTGTGAGCTATTGTATTGGTTACCCTATAAATCCTTGGTGGTTTGGGTGTATTTTCTTCCCCTAGTTTTCCTTAGGAAAGGATGAGACTAGAGAGGGGGATTTTGGGGAATAGGTTTCCATTTATGCTAGACTAGTGGGTACCTATAATTTCCTTGAGAGAAATTGTGTTTTCCTAATCTTGTAGATATATGAGACTTCTTGGCCAACATGTTGTTGAATCCCTAGAAGGGAAGTGGTACAACTGAAGGAGTTTGGAGTAGTGAACGGGTACACATACTTGGGTGGGACAGGATGATGGGTAATGAGAGGTTGTGAGGTGGAAATGCTACTAGAGTTGGTGCCATTGGCCTTTCCTTGAGATGTGTGATGCTGAAATTTAGATTTCCCGTGTGAGAGCCTTTTCCCTGGTGGAGTCATAACCCTTGCTCGAGGGTGAGATACTATTGAGAGATAGAACAAAAAAGTCTATGGATAGGAGGAAAATCACAGGTCTGCATACATTTGGTGTTTTTATAAAATATAAGTTCCTAGATTATTATGTTTTCATTGTTATGCGTGAATATGTGTGAATTGTGTGTTAATTTTCGTCGTGTTAATTATATGCATGATGTACACTTTATTTATGAATTTTCTACATAATTAGTGATGAATATATATGAATATGCAAGATTTTGTGATAGTGTTTAGATGGCATAATTGTACCATATGCAGGACAAACTATACACAGTTCTATCATAGCCCCGTTGGGAAAAATATATGATAGTTTTCAGAGAAAATTTTTGTGGTGGTGTGCCTCGGTTGGGGTCTTGGAGACGTTACATTGTGGTATCAGAGCTTTGGTTACAAAACTTGAGCTGTATGGGATGAGCATCCGAATGAAATTGAAGAATTTGCAAAATTGTTTGTGTAATGTTGACAAAAATTCTCAAGGAGAGAAATTTGGGAATATTCTTGGATGTAGAGAGTTATGAATGAAATGGCCCATATATTATTTCATTTGGTGGAAGATGGCACAAATTTTAAATTCGTAGAAGTATAACTAAGTTTTTATGACATATTATTGTTTTGAATATTTGGCCATGGAGGGTCATGGTGAAACTGGGAAAAATTGGTAGAAGATTCACTCAAAAATGTCAAATTGACAATGATAGATTTGATTTTAGCGAAACATAAAATCAAGTGCATAGTCAAGTTGTGAAAATTCATGGAAAACATGAAAATCTCTAGAAAATGGATGAAAGTAGCAAAGGGAGAGATTTTGAAATTTTGGAAAATTTGAAGATTATCCATACAAATGATGCGAGGGTGATATGGGAATAGTAGGTGGCAGTTAGATGACAAGTAGCAGTCAAGGGTGGTGCATGTGGTACCTTATGTGCTTACTTGTCATGCATCTAGGAGCTTAAGGTCAGTTGGCATAACCATGAGGGTGGAACTCTAATATGGGAACTCGATAGCATTGCGGCTTCCAAATTTCAGAACTAATTGACAAGGTTATCGGTCGAGTAGAATCAGACCCAATTATGATCTAGACCATCAAATCAGAGTGTTGGTTGTGGAGCCTAATTATCTTCTTGATTTAGAGGTCTTTTACTTCCAGCCGTGTTTATACCCCATGAAGTATTTACACCCCAGAAGTATGTACACTCTTCCACACGGGGGAGTGCAGAGGGGGGGTACCCCCTCTACGGGGTCCGAGAGGGCTATCCCTTCGACTGGGGTTTCTAGGGGAAATTGGGGCCCCATCAGGGGTTTGGGGGCAGAGTCCCTCGATGAGGGTTCGGGGGCAAATCCCCCGAAGCAAAAATTGCCTTGAAAAAGTATATTCTAATTTCATTGTAAATCTGGACCGTTCATTATAAGGTCGCAGATTTAACAATAGAGATTATGTTAGGATTTTTTTTCCCTAGAAGGAAACCCTCTTTTATGAGGGAAATGTATTGCAACTATGTATGTTGGCGAGCATTGTATTCTGAGAGAGGAGACTGTGAGAGAAAGAAGAGGAAGTTACAACGAGTTTTGTTGTAGGTTGTATCCCTTCATATTGTTGGATAATAATAAAGAAAGGACCTGACAATTTCTCTGGTGGATGTAGCCCACACTAGGTGAATCACGTAAATCTGTGTCTCTCTTGTATTATGTATCTTCTATGTTTTGTTTCCGCATTTGTTTTATTTTATTGCTCCGTGGTCCTGTTTTTCTAACAACTGGTATCAGAGCATAAGGTAACTCGTAGGAAAAGAGGGTTCCTGGTTCGAGTGGGAGAAATGTCGGAAGATGGAAAGTTTAGGGTCAAGAAATTTAACGGCCAAAACTACCAGTTATGGAAGATGCAGATGGAAGATTATTTATATTAGAAGGATCTATTCCTACCATTGAGCGGAGTAGCAAAGAATTCGACGGCCATGAAGGACGAAGAATGGGAGATTATTGACAGAAAGGCTCTAGGAACGATATGGCTGAGCCTGGCAGCGTCGGTGGCTTTCAATATCTCGAAAGAAAAGACAACGAAGGGTTTGATGGACGCGTTGGCCAAATTGTATGAAAAACCATCAGCGTCCAATAAGGTATTTCTAATGAAGATATTATTTAATATGAAGATGTCGGAAGGTGGGTCTGTTGCAGATCATTTAAATGAATTTAATACGGTTATTAATAAACTAAGTTCTATAAAAGTGGACTTTGATGATGAGGTTAGGGATCTTCTAATCTTGTGCTCATTGCCAGAAATATGGAATGGCTTGGTCATGGCTGTAAGTAACTCTGTCTCTAGTTCAAATACTTTAAAATTTGATGATGTTGTTGGTGTTATCCTTAGTGAGGAAATGCAATGGAAAAGCACAGGTGAGACATCAGGTAATGCGTTGAACATGGAGAATAGGGAAAGACAAAAGGATAGAGGAAAGGGCTCAGGGAACCGTGGGAATTCTAGGAAGGATAGATCCAAATACAGACTTGGAAAGATAGAGTGTTGGAGTTGTGGGAAGAAAGGACATTTGAAGAAAGACTACAGAGCTCCAAAGAAACAAAGAGATGGACAGCAGGAGAGAAATCAAGAAGCAAATGTAACAGGTGATGTGTTACAAGATGCTTTGATTCTTTCTGTAGATAA
>JZKD02S1678817.1:702546-719232 GCA_000966675.3 Picea glauca
TGATATAGCTTGCTTACCCTTTTTGCTGATCTACTCTGCATTCTTCACTGTTTCTGATCTGCTGCTCTGCCTCACTGTCCTCTGCAGCCCATTCTCAGCTTCTTCTCCTGTCACACAGATTCTCCTCCTCCTTTTCTCACATCTAGACCTCTCTCTCTCTCTCTCACTTCAACAACCCTTCCATCTTGTTTCCAACGCTTTATATTGTTTTTCCACATGCAAAGGTTTTCCTTGCTTTTCTCAACTCCAACTGCAGTTTCCCTTTCTTTCATTCTTTCTTCTGCTTTTCGCATGCCAACATTCTCCCTGATTTTCTGAATTGGCTCTTTGCATGCCTCCTCTACGCATGCCACATCATGCAACGCTGTGTTCTTCCTGTCTTAACTGCCAGTCTAATTTTAGACTGAAATTCCTTCCACCGTCCAGAGTGATTAGAGACACCCAACTGGAAAAATATTCCAGACTTGTCAAAGCAGATGAAGGACCCCTGCCAAACTATGGATTTAGCAATGTTAAGCTCCGTTGGTTGTGCATTATATCCATTTGATGCCGGCCACACCAATCGCGTTGTGAATGGCATCATTCGTGCGTTTCTTAAAAAAAAACGATTGGTAACTGCTGCTGCTAGTCATGGCCGTGGCTAAGGCGTGCATTTTTATCAGCGAAGATCCCCATGGGCGAAGGCTGAAATGGAATTCCAATTGGGTCGCCTCTCTCTTCGCCATTACCTCTGTTTCTGTTTCAATGGGGGCGCGTGAATCAACTGGATCTCTCCTTCAAACGTTTCAAATGGGTTTATTCCCTCTTTTTCCTTGAAACATTTCAAATGGGTTTATTCCCTCCTTTTTCCTGAATAACCTAACGCGATGGGCACTTGGATAACCTAACGTAATGGGGGCTCCTCTTGTAGAGAAATTTGTTGAGTGGAACCCAATCTCAACATCCCCACTTGGAACTAGTCATGACATCATCTAGCTTCTTCTGCCAGTTCTCTTGTGCGTGCTCCATAACCAACCGATTGCCATCAATGACAACCTTGACAGTCTGCGTCATCTCTGCTATAGCCATATTTCCAACACTTTATGCATCCATTTGGCTATGGGGTCTGTGTTATGAAGATAGAAATCTAAACCAGAAACAAAAGATTCTTTTTACAGGGCAAGATAATGCATTCATTGGATTCTTTTAGCGGTAAAATGATGAATTATCAGAAAATATGAGAATAACAATTAAAGTAAAGAAGCATTTAAGAATTTCTTCACTATAATATCAGAAGATAAACATTAAAATCTTTCAAAGTCTGAAACGGGGTATACGAAGATAAATCCTGCAACATGTGTTACTTTAAAAAGATTTAGATTAGAAAACAATATGACAACTGAGCACGAAAACATTCAACATAGAAAAGAAAACATCACCAATGAATAACACGCGAGAATCCTATGAAAACGTCTCTTTGTATTAATGGAAGATCTCTTGATAAAAATTACAGTCTTGTAGCTTGCAGGGCGTAAAGATCAACCCTCATTACTTTGAAGTTTGAAGTATTTATAATCAAATTACATACGACCTTGTCATTAAAGATCAGGACGTGGCAAAACTAAATTTAGCTAACTAACTTAACAAGATACAAAAATTTAGGAAACTGCTTGATGATGTGTTGAAACTTCATGTTGATTTCTGAGGTGAACTGTTGGTGAGGCCTCTACACGACCTCGTCTGACTGGATAGCTGACTAGGCTTGGACACCTCATTGACTACTCGATCAGATTTCAAAGCTCTTCCCATCGAAGGTGAATGGGAACACTGACTCTGAGCAATCTTCGGTATACTTCATCCATCTCTGTGTACTTGGAAAAACTTGGCTTGATGATGAAGATGTACTGGATCTAATGTTGTATACTGGTGTCTAACTGTAAAGCATCTAAGAATGCCTTGCCCATGATACTGCCCTGTATTCCTGAGAATTTTGAGCTATCCTTTGCCACAATGGCTAGTTTCTTTTTGTAATCAGCAAGTGTCATTAACTTGTCATTTATAACTCTCATACCAGGAAGGCCATTCTTCTGCATAGCTTCGATCTTGCTAAAAAATCTTTGCACTACTGCGTCCATGGTCTGGACCTTTTCCTCCAGCTGTAGCATCAGTCCTCTCTTGGTTAGGACCCTCTTGACCTCAAGGATGGTCTCTGTCCTATCTTCAATCTTCAACTCCTCTAGCTCCTCTCTGGTTTTGGAATTCAGAAATTTGATGATCTCAACAACTTCTATGGGCATCTCTCTCAGTTCTACTCTTATCTTCTCGATAGCTCATTGAATTCTTTGCACCAGCTTATTTTGCTCGAACACTATTTGTATCATCAGCCATGTTTCATTCATGGACTTGGTGATGTCCATCCAGACACTTTCTTTGACCTCAACCAGTGTTTTGCCTACCACTGTTTGCTTCTGAAGCTGTTGCAATTCCTGTTTGAGCTGGTCTAATGTTTGTTTTTCCTTGGAGTAGTTAGTTTGGTAAGAAGACTTGAGTTCCTGAAGGTTCTCAATCTCCTTTTTGAGTCTGCTAATCTCTGTCTCTTGCAAATTCATTTCTTCCATGGATTTAGCCAGTTCAACAGTCTTCTCTAGGGCTGTCAGTGGAGTTGCCGAGGGAATTTCTGCTACAGACATTGTGCTCACTCTTGTGAGTGGAACTACGCTCAGTGTAATGACCTTCATGGGATTTGACTGCTCCTTTTCTTTCACTAGTTTTTCCAATTTCGCTTCCATTTCCTTCAAGTATGCATTATGCAACATGATGAGCTTGAGCATCTCTTTTTTTCCCCCTTCCGTCTCTACTACTTCCTTTGCCTATAAATATTCTGTTGGTGGAAATTTCAACTATTTCCTCAGAGATGTAATATCGACTTTTTTCTTTTTGAGCATCTCCTCGACTACTTTCACATTCGAGGGATCATATCTGATCTTGAGGACCAGTTCTTCCAATGTCTTAATCCTGTTATCTTTGGCAAAGGATGATATTTTTTCTAACTTCATTTGCGTCTGGACATTGCTCAGAGATACCTGTAATTTGGAGGCAGCAGCAGAAGCATGTGCCAATGTGGAGAAAACCATTTCTCCAGTTTTCCTGTGCAAATACATTTGATCAGTTGGATGCACATCTTTAGTCTGAAATTCAAATGTTTCCCTCTTGTAATCGGTGATTACTTTCGGGTCTAGCACCTGTGCTTGTAGGAATGCCATGTGCATTCTACCCTTCTCAGTGTCGAGTGCAGAAAATAGTCTGTGTTGTGCAGTTGATGTTTGCTTCTAGAACTGAGCATGCGTGCTACTGGTTAGCGTTTGATTTTTCTTTTTTATTAGATCATACTTCTAAAAAATGCTCAATTTTGGTCCTGTTTTGCTTGGTTGGTTGACTGGTGGAGTATCTGTAGGATTCTTGGGAAACATTGTAGTCATGATTTGTTTGTTTCTTTTAATGAAGAGCAATCGATCAACCTCCATAGTTGTAGTGGATTGAATTCCCTTTTCACCAGTCGGGTCAGGTGCCTGACTGATTTTTGGCCTCTTGGTGTGTAATTGGAACTCTTCAGATGATACTTCAGTGACAGAAGGTGAAGTGTCCTTTCTGGTCCTTTTCTCCTTAGGAGCCTGTGGTGTAGTCATCTGTGAGATAGTGACCAAAAAGTCCTGCTGTTCTGTCTCAACCAGAGTGTTTGGCTCCCATTCTGTTTGGTTGGCGAACTTCTCTATCTCAGGCCTAGATGCGTGGACATATGGGATATTATTATTCTTAACTCTCATCTTTGAAATTATCCCGCAGGGGTCATAATGCCATATGAAGCTAGCAAAAAAATTCATTTCCTTTAACAATCTATCTGCTTCCTCCCCAGTGCCTCGACTATTGTAGATGAATGACCCAATATGCCCTTTGATTCTGAGCTGCTGCTTCTTCTTCAAAGACACAAAATGTATGTCATCTGTATTAATCATTTGTCTTATGTATTCCAGGGAAAATATTCTCACAGGAAAATACTTGGGCAACTTGTATGGAGCCAATTTGCACCCATACACTTTGATCTCTGTGTGGTCCTGGTACAGGTACCAAACTCCCATTTTTGCAAGATCCGAGAGGTGTAGGATCCTCTGAATTTCCTCGTTTATTCTCGGCTCGGGTCTGCCACTGAGCATGCTCACCACGGGATGGTAGAACTACTCGATAAATTGTTTGAAGTTGAATTTTGTAGAGTTGTGTCTGAGCAGCAAAGTCCACGTTGTCACTGCCTGTGGCCTCCCATCCTTGTCCATATTCTACATCGAAAAAGATAATTTGTCCGCTTGAAAAAATAGGAACATGTAAGCCAGTATTGAGGAATACAGGAACATGCCTTCCGTGGCAAAATTTGAGAATTTCTCATGAATGTTGTCTGCCAGGAAAGTGTTGTAGTCGAACTACGTGGTGGGTTTCTCATCTGTGGAGAATATGGATAGAAAACCCAATATGGGTTCATACACCCATTGATCCGAAAAATACCCAAGGAGGGCGCAGAGCGACGAGATGACCTGGTTTCCCTTCACTGAGAACAGGGATGAAGGATATGGGGGATTTGTAGTGGGGATCTGAGCGACCTATGGGAGAAAAAGCTCAAAAATATGAGCTCTTTGGGGAAATGATAATTTATGGTATAGTTCTATGATAATTTCAAGGTTGAAAGGCGAGGAAGATTCGGCTCTGGGTATCTACATCATCTGATTAATGGTTTCAGGTGTGATGAGGAAAATAATTTCTCCAGATGAAGAAACTACGGTTCTCTTGTCGGGAAGGTAATGAGCCTGGCATTTGAGGGAGAATTCGAGGAAATGGTGAACCTAGGGGAAAAGATACATGGGAAGGTTTGACTCCCAGAGCCCAATTTCGTCGCTTTGGTCAAGGAAAACCTCTTTGAGCCATGACTGCAAGTCCACGAAGTCGAACTCACATTTGGTGTCTACAATTAAATGATCTTTGTCAGCCAGATAGATCCTGTCGAGGTCGACAGGGGGCGGAAGGAAAGGATTTTCCTTAGCTTCTGTTCTTTTTTATTTTGGTGCCATCGCTGTAAAAACACCTACAAATCAAATAATCATTAGTGGGGATGATGGTGGCTTTGGACAGTTGGTTGTAACGGAGAGGAAAATGGGGAAAAAATTCTCTGGTGCGGTGATAGGGTGAATGATGAGGGAAAGAAGGGTGAAGGTAGTTTTTGAGAAAACAAATACTTGTTGGGCACGGGAGACAGGTCAGCAGGTTAACAGATAGGTTAGCCAATAATAAATGGCCAACGGGTCGTTTAAAGCGTGAGATGGCAGGTGACAATGACTGAAGAATATGGCTAGGCGATGTGGCAGGAGTTGATTGGGGAGTAACCACGGTGAGAAGACTTGTAAAGGGTGAACAAGGGGAATGAACTGACAGAGTAATGAGATGTGACCTATAGGGGAAAAACATGGATAATGACGTCATGGGGTGACAAGGTATGTCAGACCTTGGGAGGCTGTGGGAGTCTGACCCAATAGATTCCTTCCACGTAGAGATAAGGGGCCTGCCAAAAAACAATCCATTCCGGACCCCCCCCCCCCTCCGTTAAAAACAAATCAGTTGGGGGGGTCCGAAAAACACCATGAGCCGTTGATTTGCGCACTTTCGTTTCAACTGTAGATCTATGTGTGATATTTAACCAACATTCTAACCCCCCCCCCACCATTAAAATTTGAACGGTCGGGGGGGTCCAGAATTCAATCTCAGCCGTTGATAAATGCATTGGTGCCTCATCCGTTTAGATGTGTGCCTTTGTTATCTATGATTCCAGACCACCCCCCCCCACCGTTAAAGGTAGAACAATCGAGGGGGTCTGAAAAGACTTGTCAACCGTAGATCTGGGTTCCCTCTTTCCAGCCGTTCATCAGTGTGCAGTCTTTATTCAATGAGAACACAGTAATATTTGCTCAGAAACTTAGGATAAATGCATTTTTTGGGTTTGCCTAAGCTTTCCCTTTCTTTATCACCATGGGGGTTAAACATCAATCCTTTAAACCTCAAAGATATGGTTCAACATTGATCATCATGCTTGTTTTATTGAGATAAAGCAAACTACCCTATGCTCTAACCTAATTACCTATGAAAATTAGTCCAGATTAAACTGTTGGACTAAGAAATTACTCTATCCTGGGGTTATCTGACCAAGATTAGGCAGTTTGGTCAGATTTATTCACTAACTAACCTAAATCACTTGGCTAAGATTAAACAGTTTAGCCAAGATTATTCACTACTCCTATCAACATCAATTTAAAAGAACTTGGCCATGCTTGAATGGTATGGACCAAATCATTGTTATTGCATGGGGATCTACTGAATTTCTTTTATGCCCTCTTTTATTCTTTTTCTTCTTTTCTTTTCTTTTTCTTTTTCTTTTTCTTTTCTTTTCTCAAATTATTTGCAGAATGGACAATCATTTGACAAACAAAAACACTTAAAGAGATAACATTTCAGTCACCAGTTGATCCTATAAATTATAGGGTTATAACAATGGCTCCACCTGGGGATGGTACTCTCCTTGTGAAGTGCCAAGAATCTTGATTCCTGATGTTCTGAAAAAATTGTCTCCATAGTTTCATTTGTTGCTTGATTGGTTTTATTCTTGAAAATTTGAAGACAATGTTCAGTGGCTCAGGGCCTTCTCTGTGGACTCCAACCATCTGATCAAAGTTATTTCACTCAAAAACCTGTAAGAAAAATGAAAATGGTTTGTACAATGGAAAAGTGTGACTGTAGGTCCCTACTGAGGAGGTGAATAGTGCTTTAGCATTCTGCCATTTACAAGTCCTCCTGGCATATTTGTCCCATCACTGTTGTTGAGAAATAAGGCATTATTTCCTCTGAATGCTTGAATCATGTAAGGTCCCTTCCATATACTATCGAATTTTCCATGCTTCCCTTTATCCTCATTTCGGGAATCCTATCTCAGAACCAAGTCACCTAGCTTAAAGTCGTCCTCTTTAGTTCTTTTGTCAAAGATCTTTTTAATGCTCTTTTGGACAATCTGAGTTTTGTTGTTTACTTCTTCTCTGGATTGTTGCAAGTGGATCATTTGGTTTATCCTTCTTTTGTATTCGTTCGGCTCGGCTTGCATCTCTTGCAGCAATTTCATGACATGAACTCCTAAGGAAGTGGGAAAAACTACTTCAGTGCCATAAACCAGTTGATATGGTGACATACCAATTGACCTTTTGGTGGTTAGTCTGTCGGCCCATAGTGTAAAAACTAGCTTGTTATTCCATGACTTTTTGCTTTCTTGCAAAGTCTTCTTAATAATGTTCACCAGGGTCTTATTTGATGACTCTACCAGCCCATTTCCCTGAGGGTAATAAGCTATGGAATTACCCAAACCAATATGATACTGGCTGCAAAATTCTATGAGCTTCTTAGATAGGAAAGAAACTGCATTGTTAGTTATAATCTTTCTAGGACATCCAAAACGAGAAAAGATATTATTTTCAAGAAATTTAATAATGATAGAATCATTAGCTTGCCTACTTGGTACAACTTCGATCCATTTTGTGAAATAGTCTGTAGTAGTAAGAATTCACCTGTGCTGGCCGGAAGAGGGAGGATGTATTTCTCCGATGAAGTCTAATCCCCATTGTTGGAAAGGAGCTTCATCAAAGATTGGTTTCAGGGGCAAAGGAAGAAGCTTCTTTTTTCCCTCGAAAACCTGACATTTATGACACGAAGTCATTTTCTGATGCACATCAGTGAACAACGTAGACCAATAGAACCCATCTCTGAGAATTTTATTAGCTGTGGTCTTCCAGCTCAGATGACCATAGTCTCCTACATGAAAATCCTGCAATACTTTGTCAGCTTCATATTTTAACAGACAATTCAACAAAATACCTCCAGGATCCTTCCAATATAGATTGCCTTCTAAAATGAAATTTTTTAATGCTTTTAATTTCAAAAACATAGCTTTAGTTTTGGTCAAACCAGGGGGAGCTTGTAAGTTATGTAAAACAAATATCAGGTTTGCGTGCCATGGAGAGTTTAGAAATACCTCTTTCACGCTTGGAGTCGCCTGCTCTCCCTGTTCATCTACTGCAGCTAAGAAATTAATATCAAGAGCATGGAAATTGGATTCAGCCATTAACTTTGCTAGACCTTGACCTTTAATCAGTTTAGTAGGCTTAATCTCTATGTCATATTCCAAAATGACAAAAATCCATTTTCCTCTTCGGCCGTCTGGGTTTTCCTGAGTTAAAATGTCTTTTACTACCGCATTCGGAACATAAGCGATGGTGTGGGAATGGAGAATATATACTCTAAAATCCTTTATGGCTTTCACCAGGGCGAAAGCTTGTTTCTCCATTATTTTATAATTCAAAGAAGCATCTCTTAATGCTTTACTAAAAAAGGCTATGGGTTGTTCATACCCTTCATTGTTTTTCTGTAATAATACTGTTGCAATTGTATGTTTAGAAGCGAAAGAAAAAAGGTAAAAATCTTTGGTGAAATCAGGACTGATCAAGACTGGAGCCTGTGTGAGTGCATGTTTAACTTGTTCAAAAGACTGCTTGGATTCAATGTACCATTTTATTTTCGTGTCCTTTTTCAACATGTTTGTGATGTTCCTGAGAAGCTTGGCCAGGTTAGGTATGAATCTTCTCAGAAAGTTTATTTTCCCAATGAAGGATTGTAATTCTTTGATATTCCTTGGGTGTTCCAGTTTATGAATGGATTCTATTCTACTGGGATCTATCTTAATTCCATCTTTAGTGATTATGTGTCCCAACAATTTACCCTCCTCTAATCCAAAGAGACTTTTCTTAGGATTCAGAGAAATCCCAAATTTCCTGTATTTCTCAAATACTCGTCTGAGATGTCTTAAGTGCTCATCATCGGATTGAGAATACACAGTTATGTCATCTAGATAAATGACAATAAATTTGCCAAGTTCTTCCATAAAAGCGATGTTCATTTCTCTTTGGAAAGTGGCCCCAACGTTCATCAACCCGAAAGGCATTTTCACGTACATGAAGGTGCCCCAAGGTGTTGTGAAGGTTGTTTTCTCTTGGTCATCTGGATGAACGAGAACCTAGTTATAGCCTGAGAAACCATCCAGTAAGGAGATTTAGCTGGATCCAACTACCTTTTGTAAGATGTGGTCCATTTTCGGCAATGGGTAGTTTTCCTTTAGATAAACTTTGTTTAGGTTTCGAAAATCAATGCAAAGACTGATTTCCCCAGACTTCTTTCGGGTTGGTACCAGATTTGAAACCCATTTCGAAAATCGTAAGGGAAATATGATTTTAGAATCATACATTTTTTAATTTCTTTTTCTATCAGGGGAAGTAACTTGAGATTGATTCTCCTAAGTTTTTGTCTGAAAGGTTTTTGATATTCTTTTATCAGGATCCTATGTTGTATGATGCTTGTGTCATAAGATTTTAAATCTTCATAACCCCAAGCAAAAACGTCTGCATATTCCTTGAAAAGTTCAATGTATTTGAGTTTCTTCTCAGGAGGTAAGGATTTAGAAAGTTTTACTATCCCGGGCTTCTCTTTTGTCCCTATGTCAACGTCTTCAACCTCTTTACCACTGGCTTCAATTTTTTATTTTTTAGCTACATCATTAAAATAAAAAAGGTCTTCTAAAGGAACTAAACCCCTAGGTAAAACACTACTTTTTAAGTGCAAAACATCAGATTCTATCTCATCTTCACCTAAATCTCCTGAATCTATCTTATTTACACAATCATTTCCAAAATCATATTTATTTACATTTTCATCCTCGTTTTCTAAGTCTATGTTTGTACACTCGAAATCATTTTTGCATTGTAGAAAATCTTCAATTTGGTCATCGTTCCCAAATACCTACCGGTATTTGATGTTGTCTGGGATAGTCGGTCCGCACTTCACCTCCATCGTGTATGGACGAGTGGAATGAAAAGGTATCTTACATGTAGCTGCTGACGTAGCTAAACCATCTACTAAAATATTCTGTCCCCTGGGCACAACCTGTAAATCAACTTCAGTGAAACATTTAAGGGAATACAAAACAACATTCCTATAAGCTCTGAGACGGGGATGTTTTGTTGCATACTCACCTTTGATTTGTTTGATAATTAATTTGGAATCGCCTCTTACCATGATTTGTTTGGCACCAAATTTATTTAGAAGTTTTAGACCGAGCATCAAAGCTTCGTACTCGGCAATGTTGTTAGTGCATTGAAAATTTAATTTGTAAGAATGGTTTTTTGAATACCTGGATTTGTGATTGTGAAACCAAACTCCTGCTCCAACTCCTTCTTTGCTTACAGCTCCATCGAAGTCCATGCTCTAGAAATCTACTGGCAATTCTTCACTTATCACATTTTTCTTTCTTTCTACCTCAGCGATTTCTTGGCCTTCTTTCGGATCAAGTGTATCTTCTTCCAACTGAGCGATTTGCTCTCCTCTATCGCCATTGTTATACAAGATGAAAGAATATAAGTCAGAGTGTGCAGAGTACAGATCATATTTATGCGGATTTTCTTGGCTGATGACCATATATTTCATCAACGTCTCTCTATACAATCTTCTCTGTTGCCCGAATACTGGGATGGTGGCATACGACATATCCAACTGCAAAGTACCTTTTAACTTGCCCCCCCAAGACCTGGACAACAACATATCATATTTTGGGGGAATGTTTGCAACCACAACATCCATAACCATGTTGTTTTCCGGAATCTGAACTAGAGTGATACATAAGTCCTTGATCAATCTGATACATCTGACTTTGCTAGAGTCAAAAGAGTGTAAGTCCTTGTAAGGTCTGGTGACCTCGAGTCCCAGTTTTTCCATCACTGCTTTAGGCATCAAGTTATGGGAAGCACCTGAATCTAACATAGCATTATGCAGAATCAAGTCATGTATATTAAGGCTGATGTAAAAAGGAGCGACAACACCATTGTCAGTCTGACCATCAACTTCAGGGCCAAACAGGAGTTCAGGTTGATCGTCGGTAAGATTTACAGTGTCTGAATGATTCATTGATCCAACAGTTAAGGACTTCGTGCCTATATCAGGTTCGATGCTCAGCACTTTGATCACCTGCGATCGGTAAGCGTCCTTACTCATCAACTCAGAAAGGGGAATGGGAATTTTCACTTTGGCTAATTCCCCTTCGAGGCAGAAAGGAGTAGGTGCTTTGCTTTGGCTCAACAATTATGATTTGTCAACCATAGTCTTCTGGGCAGAAGTATTTGGTGGGTTGGTTGATGAAACCTCAGTCTGCGTTGATCTTTGTAAAATGGTAAGGTTTCTTTTTGTTGGAGCTTCAACATTACGTTTCTTAGGGATCTTCTTGGTAGGATGCTCAGGGGCTTTCTTGGTTTCGACCACTTTCTTCATTTCGATTACCTTTTTTGGGGAATTTTCATCCATCTTCTTACTTCACAAATTGTATTGCCTATGTACCTCCATAATGGCATTTTCAAATGCTTGTTGTTCAGATTCTTCAGCTTCTTCGCTCACCTACGTTTGAAAAAGAAGGAAAAGTTCTTTCTCTTCCTGAGTGAGGAAAATAACTTCATTATCGTGAATGCCCATGAGGTTTATGTGTGTGTCTTCCAATTCTTCAATTACCTCTTCTCTTTCATCGGCATAATTTTCCTGTAGGGGTGGTTTGATCTATTGATCAGGACCCCTCTGTTCTCTTTGATCCCTGGGATCTCTCTACCTAATTTGAGGAGGATTTCTTCTGAAGTTAGGATTATGAATTTGTGGAGCAGGTTGATTTTCTCTAGGAGAATTTCTTTCGGATACAGTATGTCTATCCATCATCCTTTCCATTTCTCTAGCTAAGGAATCCAACTTGGCGTCAGAAGAAGATGTAGAGGGTTCTTCTTTAATCATGACTCTCCTTTCGGTCCTCTGTCGTGCCCTTTTGGCCAAAAGGTTGGCCTCCACACTTATTGATCTTTTCTGCATGTCCTCCAGGGTGGTGGAATTTCTTTCCCTTAATTGATATGACATATCAGAGTCAAAACCGTCAGATAATTTTATCACTGCTAAACCTTGTGGGGGTTTAATATCGGTTGGAATTGCATTGTACAAATTATTGAAGCGAATGCAATAATATTGAACTGTCTCACCTTGATTCCTTCTGATGTTTTTGTATTCTGACAAGATTTGGAGAGGATTTTTCTTTACCTCCCATCTATCTAGAAAAATTCTTTGAAATGCTGTAAGGTCGAGAACTGAGGCAACACGTAAACCTTTGTACCATTTCTTAACGTCACCAGTCAAACTCTGCGCAAACAATCTCATTTGAACATCAGCTTCATCTACTTCCTCTAGATCAAAATAGTCATTCATTTTATCAACGTGTTGTTGTGTGCTCAAGGGCCCTGTTCCATCGAACTGTGAAAGTCTTGTTTGATAATCCTGGGGCATAGCATGTAGAGGTGCGGCCAACACCAAGGGAGAATATCTGGCTGCCATGATAGGAGGAGGAGGTGGGACAACAACCTAGATGACAGGTGGGGTGATGATAGAAGATGAGGAGGAGGAGGAGCTTGCTGGAACAGAGTGAGCAATTTGAGGTTTTGTAGTGAGACATTGTATTTCAGGGGTCCGGGGTTGCAGGCTTTTTGGGTCTAAAACGATTTCAGTTATGAAGCTATTCGATTTCGTTCTAAACAGGGTTTGCTTGAAAATGGTGTCAAAGTCGAGATCTTGAAGGGTAACGAGTTCCTCTGGGAGGGAAAAGGACTTTTGAAGGAGACTATGACTCCCTAAACCTTTTGTAACGGTATTATTTCTAAGTAACTGTTCTGGATTATCAGTTGCTATTGCAGGTTCTAGGTCTGGGTGAGATCGAGTATAAACTCTTTTAGGAGATAGATTTTTTAAGTTTTATATATTTTTTAGTTTTGTGAGTCCGAAATTAATATGCACAAGTTTTTAACAACCTCTAAACATTATTTCTTTCTCAGATTTACAATTTTTTCAGAGACAAGGTCTTCTTTTGGAAAAAAGAAAACGTGGGGTTGAAAGTTTGTTCATTCCCCAGTATGGTGGCCACTATGTTAACGCTCTGTAAATTCCCAGAGGTTGTCAGGAAAGAAGAAATCTATGAGAGGTAACTTTATCCAACCACTTCGAAACTGGAATCTATCCCTACTAGTTTCAGAGAGGGATCTCTCTGTATGATTTAGCTATGTTCTATCTTTAAGATATTAGGCTAGTTATATAAATAAGATTGATTGGTTTGTTGTTGTTGCTGAGTTGGCTAAAGGGGCTTTACGCATCCATTGGGCTATGGGGTCTGTGTTATGAAGATAGAAATATAAACTAGAAACAAAAGACTCTTTTCACAGGGCAAGATAATGCATTCATTGGATTCTTTTAGCGGTAAAATGATGAATTAGCAGAAAATATGAGAATATCAATTAAAGTAAAGAAGCATTTAAGAATTTCTTCACTATAATATCAGAAGATAAACATTAAAATCTTTCAAAGTCTAAAATGGGGTATACGAAGATAAATCCTGCAACATGCATTACTTTAAAAATATTTAGATTAGAAAACATTATGACAAATGAGCACGAAAACATTCAGCATAGAAAAGAAAACATCACCAATGAATAACACGTGAGAATCCTATGAAAACGTCTCTTTGTATTAATGGAATATCTCTTGATAAAAATTACAGTCTTGTAGCTTGCAGGGCGTAAAGATCAACCCCCATTACTTCAAAGTTTGAAGTATTTATAATCAAATTACATAAAACCCTGTCATTAAAGATCAGGACGTGGCAAAACTAAATTTAGCTAACTAACTTAACAAGATACAAAAATTTAGGAAACTGCTTGATGATGTGTTGAAACTTCATGATGATTTCTAGGGTGAACCGTTGGTGAGGCCTATAAATGACCTTGTCTGACTGGATAGCTGACTAGGCTTGGACACCTCATTGACTACTCAATCAGATTGCAAATCTCTTCCCATCGAAGGTGATTGGGAACACTGACTTTGATCAATTTTCGATATACTTCATCCATCTCTGTGTACTTGGAAAAAGTTGGCTTGATGATGAAGATGTACCGGATTTCATGCTGTATAATGATGTCTAATTGTAAAGTAGATAAGAATGCCTTGCCCTTGATATTGCCTTGTATTCCTGAGAATTTTGAGCTATCATTAGCCACAGTGGCTAGTTTCTTTTTGTAATCGGCAAGCATCATTAACTTGTCATTTATAACTCTCATACCAAGAAGGCCTTTCTTCTGCAGAGCTTCGATCTTGCTGAAAAATATTTGCACTCCTGCGTCCATGGTCTGGACCTTTTCCTCCAGCTGTAGCATCAGTCCTCTCTTGGTCAGGACCCTCTTGACCTCAAGGATGGTCTCTGTCCTATCTTCAATCTTCAACTCCTCTAGCTCCTCTCTAGTTTTGGAATTCAGAAATTTGATGATCTCAACAACTTCTATGGGCATCTCTCCTAGTTCTGCTCTTATCTTCTCGATAGCTCGCTGACTTCTTTGCACCAGCTCATTTTGCTCGAACATGATTTGTATCATCAACCATATTTCATTCATGGACTTGGTGATGTCCATCCAGACACTTTCTTTGACCTCAGCCAGTGTTTTGCCTGCCATTATTTGCTTCTGAAGCTGTTGCAATTCCTGTTTGAGCTGGTTTGATGTTTGTTTTTCCTTGGAGTAGCTAGTTTGGTAAGAAAACTTGAGTTCCTGAAGGTTCTCAATCTCCTTTTTGAGTCTGCTAATCTCTATCTCTTACAAATTCATTTATTCCATGGATTTATCCAGTTCAACAGTCTTCTCCAGGGATGTCAATGGACTTACCGAGGGAATTTTTTCTACAGACGTTGTGCTCACTCCTGTGAGTGGAACTACACTGAATGGAATGACCTCCATGGGCTTTGACTGATCCTTTTCTTTCACTATTTTTTCCAATTCTAATTCCATTTCCTTCAACTATGCATTCTGCTCCATGATGAGCTTGAGCATCTCATATTTTTCCCCTTCTGTCTCCACTGTTTCCTTTGCCTGTGAATCTTCTATTGGTGGAAATTTCAACTGTTTCCTCAGAGATGCAATATCGACATTTTTCTTTTTGAGCATCTCCTCGACTGCTTTCACATTCGAGGGATCATATCTGATCTTGAGGACCAGTTCTTCCAATGTCTTAATCCTATTATCCTTGGCAAAGAATGATATTTTTTCTAACTTCAGTTGCATATGGACATTTCTCAAAGATACCTGTAATTTGGAGGAAGCAGTAGAAGCATGTGCCAATGTGGAGAAAACCATTTCTCCAGTTTTCCTGTAGATCCATTTGATCAGCTGGATGCACATCTTTAATCTGAAATTCAAATGTTTCTCTCTTGTAATCGATGATTACTTTCGGGTCTAGCACCTGTGCTTGCAGGAATGCCATGTGCATTCTACCCTTCTCAGTGTTGAATGCAGACAACAGTCTGTGTTGTGCAGTTGATGTTTGCTTCCAGAACTGAGCATACATGTTGCTGGTCAGCGTCTGATTTTTCTTTTTGATTAGATCATACTTCTAAAAAATGCTCGATTTTGGTCCAGTTTTGCTCGATTGGTTGACTGGTAGAGTATCTGTAGGCTTCTTGGGCAACATTGTAGTCATGATTTGTTTCATGTTTGTACTAAAGAGCGACCGATCAACCTCCATAGTTGTAGTGGATTGAATTCCCTTTTCACCAGCCGAGTCAGGTGCCTGACTGATTTTTGGCCTCTTGGTGTGTAATTGGAACTCTTCAGATGATACTTTAGTGACAGAAGGTGAAGTATCCTTCCTGGGCCTTTTCTCCTTGGGAGCCTATGGTGTAGTCGTCTATGAGATAGTGAACGAAAGTTCATGTTGTTCTGTCTCAACTAGAGTGTTTGGATCCCATTGTATCTGGTTGGTGAATTTATCTATCTTAGGCTTGGATGTGTGGACATATGGGATATTCTTATTCTTAAATCTCATCTCTGAAATTATCCCGCAGGGGTCATAATGCCATATGAATCTAGCAAAAAACTTCATTTCATTTAACAATCTATCTGCTTCCTCCCCAACACCTCGACTATTGTAGATGAATGACCCAATCTACCCTTTGATTCTGAGCTACTGCTTCTTCTTCAGAGACACAAAATGTATGTCATCTGAATTAATCATTTATCTTATGTATTTCAAGGCAAATATTCTCACAGGAAAATACTTGGGAAACTTGTATGGATCCAATTCGCACCCATACACTCTGATCTCTGTGTGGTCCTGGTACAGGTACTAGTCTCCCATTTTTGCAAGATCCGAGAGGTGTAGGATCCTCTGAATTTCTTCATTTATTGTTAAGAACCAAAGACTGAATACAAAATCACCACAATAGATATACAAGAACAATATGTAAAATCTTCTTTATTACCATCAAACCCTTGAGGTAGCGCAACACCATACAATGGATCCTATTATGGAAGGGATCCTCTCCTGTTCACTTGCCTCTTCGAGGGGGCATCCTTCTATTGAGCTTCAGCTCCAAATACAATACTTATTTTCATGTCTCATTACATTGCTTGAACCCCTTTATATAGTGCTACCATCACCTAAGAACATTCTAGAGGAGGAATCTTCTAG